>JAZKJV010000017.1:957908-1117619 GCA_037367405.1 Ottelia alismoides | reverse complement strand
ATAAAGGAACTTGACCATTGGAATCACAACTAAACTATTGATAATAAGTATACTCGCCTACACGCTTGAAGCAAGCCAAAGGAGAAAACACGCAAAGGGTTGTCGCTAGAAGAACCGCAAAGCGACTATTCCACCAGTGTGCCCCAAACCAACCTTCCAAAATACCGGAATGGTGAACACCACTTGCAGATGTTCCGGAAAGCACATCACCTAAGCAAATCAAATACAAATATCAGTTTCAGCTCCGAATCCTAATTGGACAGCAAATATTATTCAAAAGATAACACCTGCAAAGTGTAATAATCATCAGCTTTTAATCAAGAAACATCTCATGCAAATTCAAGCAGAAAGAACAGATTAAATCTATCAAATACCTACATTTCCAGAAGAATTCCCAGATGAAGATCAACTCAAAGCCACAAACAATATATGCAGAAAATTCAGCTATAGAAAAATCATTACCAATGATAATCATGTAGACCACAAGCACTCCAACATTGTTGATAACTACACAAAGCTGAATCAGAATCCTCCCAGCCTTCCCGAAGGCATCCCCCATGACTCCTCCATACGAAACCGTCTTCCCCGCCCGGCTGAACCTCAGAAGCATATCAATCGACGCCTCCGTGAGGAAAGCCATGAAGACGATCATCAGAATCCCCGGCACAAGACCCATCACCTTCATCGTCGCTGGGAGCGCCATAATTCCAGCGCCGACGATCGTCGTGGACAGGTTAAACACGGCTCCACTGAAAGAAGCTCCATTGAATTCACTAAACTCCTCGTAATCCTCCCTCTTGCTCGGCAGCAGAGGCGTCTTCTCATCGACGATGAGGACCGCCTTCTTGCTCCTCTCGGCGTCGATCTTAGCACCGATCGTCATGTGGACACCTCAAAAGAACCTCTTATTTCCGCAGATCTCGCAAGAATCAACGTGCCCAACAACAGAAAGTCCACAAGACGCCTCAAGTTCGGATCTTTCTGCCGAGGAGGGGTCGAGATGGAGATCGAGAGAAGTAAAGGAGCGGCCTTTTTGTGTGCTTCACCCTCCTCTCGTTCTATCTCTTCCCACTCCTCTTTCTCAAAAAAAAAACCTGAGATTTATACGCCTTCCGCCCTCTCCCTCTCTACTAGAAACCCCTTCCTTCTAAATTACCACCTTCCTTATTCCCCGACGCGTCGAATTTATAGACTTTCTGTGGATCAATTGAGGAAAAGAATTGGTAATAAAAATGTGGTCGACCAGTGGGGTTCCTATCGAGGCCCACAAGGCTTCTACTTTGTCCTGTTGTGGTAAAAATGGGAGCTTTTTGCTAGGAAACGCGAAGAACACCTTGGAATGGGACTCACATGCGTGGGTTTTCCTCGTAAGAAGATTTGAATGGGAAATGCCGATGACGGAGAGGAGGAACCGTGATCCTAACCCCAACCTTATACGGGAATCGGAGTGGGAGAACGGGGTGGAAGAAAGCCCGGGCAGTAAGAGTAGAGAGAGAGAGAGGATAAGATTACCGCAAGGGATGGCAAATTTTGATTTTGTTATCGATTTATTTTTTAATTGAGAATTTTACGCTAGATCCTGGTAATCATTACAATTACGCGATAATCCCTGCAAACTTCGTATTTTTAGGGTGGATCATTGGACTCGATACGACTCAACGGGAGAAATCCCGAGCCGTCAATTTCCATGGGTTTTTAGCCGGGTGAGGTCCACTTTTTTAGCAAATCGAGAATCCGAGTCCGACTCAAGACCCGTAGGGATCGGGCTCGGGTTCGGACCAGGCTTGGGTCCGGGTCGGGATCAGCTTGCACCCATTTTGGTACCATGAAGTTGATTTTGATTCTAACTTATTGTTATGATATAACTCATCTATAATACATGAATATTGGATGTATTGTTATGATATAATATTACTATTCATGGATGAAGAAAATATTGGATGTATTGTGACTATAAATTTATGTCTTTCAGCTTGGAATATGAGGGCTCGGGTCCGACCCATTTGTACTTCAGGTTTGGACCTGACCCGACCCGATCGTGATATTTTTGAAATATGAAGGTCCGGACTCGACTTATTTGTACATCGGATTCGGGTCGGACCCGAGATTTTGCAGGTCGGATCAAGGTCGAGTCTGAGTCGGCTCGGCCCAATGCTCCACCCTAGTGTTTACCCCACTTTACTCTTGTAATCTTACTCCTCACTGCACGACCTTCACCGTCTATTTAATTGGATTCGATATCAAGGATTCATAAAGTATTTTTTTACGGATTCATTTCGATTTAACGGCTAAATTGATGTAAGTAAACCACAACAAGTTTATAAATACGAAGTTTATACGGATTGGGGCGCAAAATTCCCTCTTAATTTTAATTATAAACTTGATGTGCCAAAAAGGCATTTCCAACCCACATTCCCATTGGCTACCAAGAGAAAATCAGATCACGTTTTTTCATGTAAATACGTATTATTAGTATCCGGATTTATAAATGGAATAGGATATGATAAGATCGTTAATTTAGATTTATGGTAGCCTCCTACTTTTGTGGTGGTAAGACGAATGGAGATATTCCTATATAACAATAAGGGATTTTATCACTTCTGCCCCTCCGAGATATCGCAATATCAATTATGCCCTTATCTTTTTGGTAATATCAGTTGTGCCCCTCACTTCTTGCTATTTTATCACTTATGCCTCTCGGGTTAGTGATCGTCCATCCACAGTGCAAACGGATGTTAACTTTGAGGACATAAGCGGCATTAATTTTTAAAATAAGGTTTCATGGTCATTTTACACCTTCTTCCCCATCCTCTTCTTCTTCCTCCTCCTCCAACCTCCTCCTCCCTCTCCGCCCCCGCCTCTGCCCCGTGCCGCCCAGCTCCGCCCCGAGCTCCCCTCCCCTCCCCGGCGCTGCCCCCTGCCGCCCCTCCGCCCCAGCCTCCAGGTCACCTCGACCGCCCCCTATCCCCTGCGGCCCCTCCACCCTCACCTCCCCTCCCCGGCGCCGCCCCCTGCCCCCCCCCCCCCCCCCCCCCCCGTGCAGATACTCCATTATCCTGGTCTTGATATCATTCTCAGCAGTGCCCTTCTCAGCACCACCATACAGAGCGTGATTGCTAAGGTTAGCAGTGATCTCGGACAAGCTAAATGCCGATGAATCCCAGTACTGGATGCTCTGAAGATATGAGAAAAGATCAAAGCCACAGTAATCAAGGCATACCTTAGCAGATCACTCACACAGATGGAAGTACTCATCAGACCTCAGCTTATCGATCTTCTCAGAGGATTGGTACCTCGGGTACATAGTGAGGAACTTGGAAAAGGTCTCCTCAAGATCAGGAATCGATTCCAAAGACTGGAAGACACGTTCGGCGGCAAGCGCAGTGGCCCTAAGGAACTCCCTCTGCACGTGGAGCCGGACGAGTGATCTCGACCAGCCGATGAGCGAGCCGTCCGCATTGATGGATGCGTCATCAGAGTCCGCATCCTGCAATTTAAAGAGCAATCCATCTTCAGATGCCTCCTCGAGATCCTCCCTGAGCTTGTTCTCCTGAAGCTTGCGCAAAACCGAGGAGTTCGGTTTGCTGTTGTCATCGTTCAAGGAAGACCCATCTCTCCACCTGTTCTTCCTATCCAAGAACATGGCGGCACAGTGGGGTATGGGCTTCCATAGCGACAGATGCATCTCCTGATCTCAAATCCAGAACTGAAATTGGAGGCTAAACAAGAGGTACCCACAAACCCAAATCCCTCAAAGATGCCAAAAATCGCAGCTTTGAACGAGGGGAGGGCACCGGACATCAAAACTTGAAGTGGGGAGGGAAAGCCTCAAAGTTGACCATAATACCCCTCTTAAACATACCATGGTTTGAATAAACCATGGTTATTTTAATTTTTTGACGGTCAATCTGACGGAAGGACACAACTGATGACGGAGAAAGAAGTGAGGAGCACAACTGATATTACCAAAAAGATAGGGGCATAACTGATATTGTGTAACGTCCCGGGCTTAGGTCCCCGGTCCGTTATTGAGGAAAACTGGCCCTGACAAACTTGTTGGGTACGAGCCCAAATGGATCCGTTGACAACCACCCAAAATGCTTAAGCCCAAGTTGTCAAGTAGTAATCCCCACCACTTATAAACCACACCCATACTTCGTGAGTTTTAGGTATGGTACTATGTTTGGGGTTGGGATGTTACAACCTCCCCCACTTATATTCGCAACGTCCTCGTTGCGACATGACCCATTCACTTATTCCCAGTGACAGTGGCGGCTGCACGCTCCCGGCTTAGTTCCCTTCGGGTAGCCCTTTCCACTATCAGAGGGAACCCGCTCTGATACCATTTGTAACGTCCCGGGCTTAGGTCCCCGGTCCGTTATTGAGGAAAATTGGCCCTGACAAACTTGTTGGGTACGAGCCCAAATGGATCCGTTGACAACCACCCAAAATGCTTAAGCCCAAGTTGTCAAGTAGTAATCCCCACCACTTATAAACCACACCCATACTTCGTGAATTTTAGGTATGGTACTATGTTTGGGGTTGGGATGTTACATATTGTGATATCTCGGAGGGGCACAAGTGATAAAATTCCTAACAATAAACAATATTCCTACCGTTTTTGTCACTTTTTTAAGCTAATGTCACGTTAGTAGGAGGATGGCGTTTGGGTATTTGTCCTTTACATTTTGAGCATGTTTATAAATTAGGACATATTACAAAGAAACTGTTGGGAGACAGGCAACAAGCTGCCCCTCCAATCCCTTTTGGATGGCAAATCCAATTCTTCGGAACACAATATCCATAGACTTGGGAACCATAACATTGTTATGCATAATTTTCTGGACCCTCTTAAAGAGCTCTACAGCTTCAGACGCCAAGAACCCAAAGGTATGAAACCCAAAAGGGATGAAGACATGTTGATTGTCAATACAAGCCTTCTCATGTTTAGCAACTTTGGCTGAGGCAGCTTTCTGTGCAGCGTATCCCGCAGTAAAATCACTTTTTATCAGATCAACTAATGGAGACACTCCAGTTAAATCAACACTAAATGTGAAAATCCCACATTTAAATGTGAAATCTACGAAGACGGGGCATGGAAATTATGAACAAGCGAAGAACCTTCCATATTTATACCTACACGGTAGTATTAAAAGGGTGTGATTTTGGGTATTACAATTACGTATTTTCTTTATTTTCAACTTAACGCGGCTTTTTAAGGATCCAGATACTCAAAAGCATGACATAAAATATGTCAACTTTCGAATAAATTCTTACTAGATCCATATGCTTCGGCTTTCAAGATGTTGCATGATATGTCATTCACATTGTCAAAATTTCAGTGAAAATCTCGATGAAATGGATTGCATATGAAAGTTTCTTGGGTTTTTTATTTGCTTAATTTTGTTGAAAATATCTCCGAAATTTTGCCTTATCTTTGCTGCATTATTTTTAAAAGAGATGTTTTTGAGTCATTTATTCATGGACTCATCTTTCTCTCATAAAGAAGAATGAGATCCATATTTTATGTTGTCTCCTATGTCGCTAAATTATATGTTACTATTTTGTAATTATATGAATCTCATTTATGGTTATATTTCTTGCAAATGATGCAATAAATAAAAGATTTTATTGTCCTTAGAACTCTTTAATCGTATCCTCCATTTGATCTTTCATAGCCTTGAGGTTTATATAAAATACATGATTTCAATTGCTCTTTTCTCTTTGCATGTTAAAAATAGGATAACATTCTGCATCATGGATGTTCGTAGAGGTCCTTAACCCAATTGCTTTCTTTTTCATCCTTCCTTGTTGTTTATTATGATCCCTATTCTTTATTTTGACGATACTCACTTTTGTTTGTGCTTGTTCTGCAGGTTGAGTAGTAAACGTGTCGATTCTTTGGCTCATGTGCTACAAGTGAGCTCACTAATTAATATATAGAGTGAGAAGATAATATTTAGATTCTTCAATATTGGCAACACCATGATCAAGTTTAGCAAACAACCACCTTAATATACATTACAGTAAAATCAACATAATGGGACTACAATTGTAGTCGCATAGTGGCATCCGAATACTCCAAATATGTCGAAATGAGGCTTTGTATCTACATTTAGCTATAACAAGCATGCTCGTATCTGGTGGTTGTGTGTGGACAATGTGACCATGGTTGGGTTATAAAATGCTCATGCAATGCGGCCATAGTAATCATTGGGTGATTGCATTGCATAACCAATCCTTTTACTTATTGTTTAGAGAATGTAATCAAGGAGGCACCATTTATAGTCGCTTTCTCTTCATCTAACATGCTATTGCTTCTTCTTGTACATTTCCAATTTTCAACTCCTCGCCATGGTACATTTCATCACATTCATAGGCATATTCACATGTAAATAAATATTCACATAAACCCTAAGATATACACTCATAAACACCTTAAGAAAATACATACACATACATGCATGCAAACATCCATGGACCTAAGCAAAAACAAGCACATGCGGTATAACGAACGTCACTTGGTGATGTACACATGATGATCACATTGTGAGCAAGGTCCCGAGGGATATCTATCCCATGAGAAACAAATTGGTGCACAAATGCAGCAAGCACGGGATTCCATTGAATGTGATTGTCATCCCTGAATGCATGTAAATAAATTGATGGATATATCAATTAGCAATTAATGAAAGTAAATAAAAGAAAGGTTTAATCATCAAGCTATGACAAAGGTTTAATCATCAAGCTATGACTTACTCATCATTCAATATATATTGAAATATGTTGTGGGTAGTCATGTATAGAACTAGTAAACCTGTTAATGCTTTACCTCATTTGAAGTTTCCATTGGCCTAAACGTAAATGTGTGGCATCCTTCTTGACATGGTTAAATGTGCATCTGTCTTCCTCTTTTTCTGTAGTGGAGATATGTAACAAATCTACTCAATTTGAAGTGCACGTGCGAATAGCTCAAAATATTCTTATATATTTACTAGGAACCACATCGATTATATCATGCTCCAGATCAATTTTTACACGTCATTGTGGATCATACTAGTCACATGATAACAAGAAAAGGTGACAGGGTGCACGCATATTGTATTCCAGTTCAATCACCTCTTTGAAAATCATGTAATAATTCAAGTTATTCTCACCGTAACAAGAACATTTGACCATGATGCAAGAATTATAAGTTACCAATCCCCTTGTTTCCATCAAAGGAGTGGAATCTGCCTCTGCTTGGTGTAGAATCTACCATATGTCATCACTAAATAATTTGATCCTAATGCGAAATCCTTCAGTATCTTATATTTTAGGTAGGTCAGGTCCAATAGACTAAAATGTTCTTTGAACAAGTCAAGATGTATTTTGGAACTCCCCATTCACTTCATCGTCAGTAAAAGTAGGATTATTTATCAATATAAAGGTCCTATACTCTCTACATTTGTAAAAATAAATAAAAATGATCTAAAAGATACACTGATCAAATTGCTTATGTTATACATGCTCTTTAACAGGTGAAACTCAGCCCATGTTATACAGGACATATATCTATCGCTTCTTTTTCTTGATGACTCATTATGAGGAGCTTATCCTAATTAAATGGTTCGCCACAAATATGTAAAAACATAAAGTTCATGATCGTCCACAATCGTTACACCTTTGTTAGATGAATGTAGATTGTGAATAGTCTATATGTCTTTAAACAAGTATATATCGCAAAGGTTAGCAACTACTTCCATCATCTATTATGCATTTATAGATTCTTTAACCTTATTTTGTTCAAACCTTCCACTTCAAGAAGAACATATATATTTGTCCCGTATAGAAACCAATTATATACAACATTAAACATTATTAAAAATATTTTAAAGTATTAATTTATACCTTTCAATATAAGTACACTCATAGAGCCATCACCATATAACTGATCATAATCCAAACAAGTGTAGTGTCTACTGTTAAACTTACAATGAAAATATTGTCTTAAGAAACCATTTCAATTCGAGAGCCATTATGATGTTCCACACTTTCCTCTAAATCCACCTATGGATGAAAAGATTAGTTACATATATGAATTCATATCCTTTTTAAATGCACATAAATATGAATATCACGTGAATATGTAAAATGCATAATCATAATCTCAAAATATGAATATAAATGTGAAAATTATATTTGACATTTTAGATACAGATATTTGATAAAAGGATACGAATTAATTTATGAATTTTAAACATGTTCAAATTTACTTAAAAGCTATAAGCATTTTATATTCACAATAATTTTCAATATATAAAAGTATATTAAATATTTTAATAATGAATATGTACATAAAAAAACTTAAATAAATAACTAAATTATAAAAGAAACATTTTACGTTCACAATAATTTTCAATGTATAAAAAATATATTAAATATTTTTAAAAATGAATATTTACATAAAAAATTAATTAATTAATTAATTAATTAATTAAAGCCTACCATATTTAATTGTATGTGTATCATATTAGTACTGGTATCATCTAGAATTTGAATATTCATATTCATATTTGTATCCTACAAAAAAATATCCGCATTCCTATCATCTAAAATTTAATCATCGATACTCATATTCGTTTTCGTTTAAATTAAGAATATCACATTCATATAAGTGCTCATATTCGTCGAATATTAAAAAATTTGCATTTGTATTCACCAAATTTGACAAAGTACATCAATATTTTATTTTGACGAATGCAGATACAAATAGAATACGGATATATTTGTATTCGTTCTATCCCTAGATCCACATGCTCATGAAACCATACCCATCCGCCCATAAATCCAATTACCCAACCAATATCATGAAAGCAATCATACCCCTTCCACTGGAACCACCTCCACCCCCCCCCCCAATGCACGACCTCTGTTGAAGATTCGGTAGCGCTTATGATGTTTCACACATTCCCCCCCCCCCCCCCCCCCCCCCCCCAATGCACGACCTCTGTTGAAGATTCAGTAGCGCTTATGATGTTTCACACATTCCTCCCTAGCCACTTGCATGCGAAACCACAAACATATCAGCTGCATGCATGTGAAACAGTAAACATGTCATACGGGATCGCTCCCCCCTCCCTTGGTCCATATTCAATTTAACAACAAACATCAAGTACTGGACTACAAGGTATAATTCCACCACTAATATCATCATGACACTAAACATCGTATGCGAAATAATGCGATGGAAATCCCTAAATTTAACTACAATCCAAATTATTGAAGATTTCCACTTTCAAAATGGGACTTTTGTAATAACCTACTATAGACTGACAGAAAAATATCCATCCTTAAGGGATAATGTCTATCATAATGTCAAAGGTTTTCGAGAATCCAAAATTTTAAAATGATTGCTTTTAGGCCAATGAAGGGTTATCACATCACCATCTCATCTTATTTAATAGGGCATACCTCTAATATTATATTATATGTAATTTAACCTACGTGATGAATGCATATTATGTAAATGATGCATGTTCATTTTTAACATTAAAAAGAAATTGCAAATGGTAAATAAAATTACAATAAATAATGCATTCAACGTAATCTAACCTATATGATGCATGATTACAAATTTTAGGGTACTCTAAATTTCTTTTTGTTTTTTTATCGTTTTTTATTGGTTATTTGGTTTTCTTATAAATTCTCTAAGATGTGATACCGGATGAGTGAGCCACACCACTTGAACATAACAACACCTAGAAATTTTAGTTTTGATATAGGCTAATTCGATTTATTATCCTAACCTATTCTACTCATACCTTGTATCTACCAACATCAACAGATGCACAATGGTGAGGCTTATTTCCTAGCTTGAATTAGCCAAGACACCGATAATTGTTGAAAAAGTAAAAAATATAACATATGAGGGAAGCATCACATCTCCAATTGTGTTGCACATGCCAGCCTATGTGTAGGGCCAAACTCTTACTAGGTATGGAGGGATGCATGTAGGGATGTCTATCGAGCTGAAGGAGTCGAGTCAGCCCCAGCTTGGACTCAAACTCAATAACCAAACTTAGTGAGCTTGGGCTCGATAAACTTCGAGCCCTAGAATGTTGACTTGCACTCGAATAGGCTTACGAGCCTCTTAACGTGCATATTTATAGTATGTTTCATATTCCTTGTCTGTTAACTTTTTAAAAGAAGTAATTGAACTAATTAATAATCTCATTAATAAAACTATTTGAGTTTTTTAATAGTATATATAAATGCACTTCTTCATGTGCATTTGATAAGAACTACGAATATTTGACATACAAAACAAATATAATAACAAAAAATGAAGAAAGGTACCAGACATCCAATATGTTTCCCAACATTATCATAAATTGAGCAAACAGCACACAACTCCAAATAATTTATTGGCATTGTACTATTTTCATTTCATATTCACACACCATGTATGCCTATATGGAATGGAAAATGATAAAAAATAATAAAATTAAATTGAGTTATCAAGTCCATCTATAGAGTTGAGCATGTCACAACTCGAACTCGACTCAATAACCCTAACAAGCCATTTATCAAACTTAGTCTCAATATCTTTCTAAGCATAGCTCTCGAGCTCTTATCAAGTTGAGTCTGAGTCGAACTCATCGAGCTCAAGCTTTCTTGACACCCCTAGTGATGAATAGCTATTCATCTACTTTTATTCTTCCATTTTGTATTTAAATGCCTATCAAAACACATAAAAATATCAATAGCTTGTACAAATGAAATTTCTTTATTCATTATTAAATAATACATAAATATCTGTATTTAAATCTAAAAATAAAAGAATAAAGAAAAGAGAAGAAAAATAAGTGAAGTAGCAAAGAAACTGAATGATCCTAAATCATGAGACTAAGTCAATATCGACTGAGTCGACAAGGAATAAAGTGGGGGAGATAATGGCCAAAGATTGTATAAAAACCCTAATTATTTGTCTTGAAAATAGACATTTTTACTATATTTTATTATTCATTTTATACACCTCAAATAATAAAGTTTTCAACATGAAACTTGTACATATTAATATATAGAAATTTTAAAAATAATTTCCAATAAAAATAATGCACAGTGCATCTGGGACACATAGATGAAAAAACCGCAAATCGAACTTCACATATCAATATCTTCTCTATCTGAACACAAATTGAATCAAAACTATCTTCATTGTATTCCAAATTAAATTATCCATTTAATGAAGGTAGTTTCATAAAAATGGAGCTAAGATACAAAAGATGGCTTTCTAGGTTACTGTTGTTCTATGCATCTTTATATAATATTCATATATTTTACTCTTTATATTTTTACTCTTCTTATATTTTTAAATAATTCTATATATTATTTAAAACATATTAAAAATGCAAACATAAAATAAAACCATGGAAATACACTTAAAATAAATAATTTATTAAAATATTTAGGTATACTATACCTATAATGTATATACATATATTTATGTATGTATGTAAATAAAATTATTAAATTCCACAAATTTTGTAAATATGTGTTAAAATATATTGTAAATAAATAAATAAATAAATGTAGTATCATGTATAAAAAATAAATAAAAATGTAAATACATAATATATATACCTATATAATAGCAAATACATAATTATACCTAATTTATAAGGTTGTAAAAATAAATAAGAATCACAATAAATTAGTTTATAAAATAATAAACATTTCTTATATTTTAACTTTGTGTAAATAAAATCATTTTATAATTCTTTTTGAATTAATTCGATTTTAGATTTATATTTTGTCTTTTTACGGATGGCGTGGACCAATCAAGACGCAGAGTTCGTTGACCTTGGGTCCATTATACCCACTCCTAGGTTAGCGTCTTTCATATGCGTGACCCCTCTCTTCTACAAATTTTTGAGCATGATCCAGGGCTCGATGCACTTCGATTTCTTCAAGAAACATCTTCGCAACATGGTCCTCCAACGCCCCATGCTTAGATATATTGTACATTCACACATTGATCCGTAAACATGTGATCTTGAGACCCTCCTTGCATGTGTATAAATAATCCTTCTCCACCATTTTTGAGATCATCTTTTGCGAGTTGTAACCCCAAAAATCCACCATTTTTGAGATTTTGATCATCTTTTGTGTATCCCCTGGTTACAAGAGGGACTCCATCGGATTCGCGGCAAGGATAAAGGCTCCTGAGGTAGATCCTACCATCGTCGAAGCTTGTTCCAAGTAGTTTCTCTGCTCCCTGATCTTCTGATATGTATGAGACGTTCTTACCTACTTTCTAGTGTAATTTTAATTTCAATATTTCATGTTGCATTTCATATCACGCATTTGTGTTGCTTCTTTATCTCTAACATCCATCACTAGCATTCACCGGAGCACTAGGCTCTGTCCACTATACCACTATGACCAAGCCATTGTCATCTTCCGCCGACCACCCCAATTCGTTTCCCTCCACTTCTACACCATCCAGACCACCTCCACTCCCCCTGATATTGTATAGATCAAGCCATCGGGGTCTCCACTTCCGTCCTTCATCAGAAATCATCGCCCACTCTATATCTCGTTCATTTCAACCCATTAATGGATCACGATCCACTATCTCCCCCCCCCCCACCGAGCTTTTTGTGTTGGTGGCATGTCCTGAGCACCCCATCTGGGTGGAGATTCGAAGCCAAACATCCACTTACATGGCACCATTCTTCCTCGATCCTCCAGGACTCTATCAGTAAGGATCAGACTCTTCTAACCCTCTCCACATTGATTCCAACCTCATCCCTGATCAGAAAGAAATAAAAAATTAAAAAATCTAACTGACCCCGAAGTGGTGGTTGCTATTTATTCTATCATTGAAACCCCATTTCGTAAAGCCATGGACTTCTTGTATGCACCCAAAAGAAAGACGAGATGTCGCGGGACTAAGCGCCACATTCTTACTATGGCCACCACTAGGGATGCAAATGGTTATGGATATATCCGTATCCGATCCATCACTGTATCCATTTTATATCGATTTGGTATTTGTATCCATTTTAAAATGGGATATGGATATCATTTTGATATCCGCAAACATCCTTATCTGTATCTGTATATATGTCTTCATATATAAATATTATTTTTAACCCTATATAAATTAATTATATACCTTCTTTTACCATATTTATATAATTTTTATGATACAAATACATTAGGTAAATTTATATCATGTATTTTCCATCTAATTTGTATATATTTAAGTCGATTCTATAGAATATTTTTAACCTTACTCGTATGCGATCTGTATCTATTTTACATCCGTATCCGTTTTTTAAGGATATGGTAAGATAGTTTTAATATCCATCAATATCGTATCTGCATCTGTATTCGAATTCAAAAACGGATAAGGATACGATAATACCTATATCATTATCCGTATCCGTCTGTTTGCATCCCTACCCATCATCCACCTAATAAGAAAAGGGACATTAGTGAACCCTTTGTTAGAATCAGCTCGCGTTGCGTTGGTGAATCAGGGGTTTGTTTCTGATCATTGTTGTTACCAGATCTCATCCGCCCAACTCGCCAGATCAAGATGATGGGAAGAAGGCCTCTTAGGCAGCCTTTGGCTGCACCGCTTCCCAGCACTTCTGCCTGCTCATCTAGGTTGGTTCGCGAGAGCCGAGACCCGCTCTCCGAACCTGAGTTCGACTCCACCCTGTTCCCCCTCGACCCCCCTTCTTTCAGTTCCAAGATACCAGTGCCAGAGGAGAGACCGTCAGATGATTTATCAACACCTGAGTTTGGATCCTTTGATTTTGCAGAGACTATGGCCGGCAGCAGTGATGATCACACCAGAGGTCCCCAGCCTGAGCATACATTCATTTTGGACCAGGGTGCGATCAACTCCACCCTGATCGCCTCCCTCGAGACAGTTCAGCAGTAGTTGAGGGATCAGGGAGCATTCATGATAGAGATGAGGCGTGAGATGGAGCAGTTGAAAGCCGCTCGCGACCAGCGCGAGCCCGGAGACGGGCCGAGGAGACCCGATGAGGCAGCAACAGCCGCAGCAGCAGCCACTACAGCAGGAGTAGTACCGGACCAGCCGAGACTGATGCGGGAGATACACAACCCCGGATCGACACTGACGCACCGTTGGGTCGTGCTTCCAGCCATCATGGGGGACTTCAAGTTCCCCCCGAAGACTTTGCAGCTTCTCCCCCAATTTCATGGGCTTGCCACAGAGGAGCCCCATCTCCACCTTCAGGAGTTCTTGATGATCTGCAGCACCGTCCACGACATACAGGTGGACGAGGACACCATCCGCATGATTGCCTTCCCCTTCTCCTTAGCAGACAGAGCAGCCACCTGGCTGAAGCACTTGGGGAAGTTTGTCTACACCTGAGAGCAACTCCACACCGAGTACTTGAACAAGTATTGTCCACTCGGGTGGACGAACGCCGCTAGAGCCCTGATCAGCAACTTCTCCATGCTCCCCAACGAGCAGTTCCATGAGGCATGGGAGAGGTTCCGTGAGCTGACTGACAGATGCCCGCACCATGAGATTTCCAAGCCGAACCTTGTTCAGAGCTTTTTCTGCGGGCTGACACCAGAGCTTCAGGGCTTGGTGAACGCTTCTTGTGGCGGGTCCTATTTCACCAAGGATGAGGACCAGGTCTGGGCCATCTACGAGGAGATGGCAGAGAACTACACGGTGATGTCCCAGACCCACCTCTACACACAGGGACGCCCTCAGCCACAGACCGTACAGTACCAGAGGATAGCACGGGTCGACACCGGTCCTTCCAGTTCATCAGCGGCAGCAGCACAGGCCGAGTCCTCAGCCGCCGACATGGGGACCATCAGCGAGAAGCTGGACCGGATGGAGATTATTAAGAAGAAGCAGTGACAGGGCATCACACAGATGGAGCAGATGGCACAGACTCTGAGTGACCTGAAGACACAACTCATGTGTCTCCAGGAGGCACAGACGGCTTCCCAGCCCCGTCTTCAGGCACGAGACGATCTGAGTAGCAACAGTAGCTCGTCCCAACGCTCCAGCCACTAGAAGCCTAGACAGGTTCACCTTGTACAGGCGGAGCCGTACCAGCAGCTGCAGCTTCCTTACCAGGAACCACCATCCCCAGACACACAGATGGTAGTATACCAGCGGGATCAGCCTCAGGCAGTGCTCCGGCCACCCTCGTACGAGTCAGAGCCATTGATGGATGTCAACAAGATTTGGTACGACCGCCCCCAGCCCGGTATCCGACGAGACCATCCCGGATTCCGTTGGGCGGCCGGAGGTTCCAGCTCCCAGCAGCACCCGTCAGGACAGGGTGGCCAGTACAGCCATCAGAGGGATCACCAGCAGCGGCAGCCCCCAGTGTACACCCAGCAGCAGCAGCAGTCACAGCAGTATGGTCCTTGTCCCTATCAGCAGGGACATTCTTGGAGGCGTGATCAGCCTCATCAGCCGCAGCATCATCCACAGTCATACCCCTCTCACCCACAGCAACAGCAGCAGCCTCACTACCAGAGAGGCTACCCGTCAGGTTCTCATGGGCCATCCTATGAGAACCCCGCCTTGGATGACATAGCCCGCCTCCTTACAGATCATCATGCTACATTCTGACGGGAGATGGATGAGTTCCGCCAGGAGATGTGGGACATAGTGAGAGGGAAGGCCGCCATCCCTGCCCAGATAGAGCCCAATCCGAACAACCTAGAGAGGAAATCTGAGCAGGTAGTTTGTATAGAGTATGCCACTCCTAGTGATACATTTGGAGATATGTCTACATATTTGTTTGATACTGATTTTGTCACACTTAGGAGCGGTAGGATGCCAGCAGGCGGCGCCTCGTCTGAGCGACATCTAGAGGCCACTTCCAGAGCACCCGACGAGGAGGAGAGCGGTACTGAGGCCGCTAGAGATGATGACGGTGGTACTGATGCCACCACGGATGCTGATCCCACCGGCGGTGCTGATGCCATCGTTTCACCAGTTGGAGGAGGTGGTACTGAGGCCACCCATGTTGCCGAGCCAGAGAGCGATACTGATGCCGCATGTCTACCAGCCGATGGTGGTGCTGATGCCATCGGTTTTACTTCTAAGAGTCCTGTAGTTTGTTCTTCTGTGCCGGTATCTCATAACACTTCTGGCAATAAACGAAAGGGTTTGTTTTCTTCTGGTCCACCTGTGGTGCTTAATGTATATGTGGATCCTACCGTCGAGTAGTCTAGACCCTTTCCTAGTCCTTCATCTGAGAAGGACCCTGTGATCCCCTTCCCTAGAGCTCTTCACATGGGAAAGGGGAAGAAAATAGAAAATCCGAAAAAGAGGCAGCAGGAAGAGTTCAGCCAGCAGATGATCGACCGTTTTCACATTCAGCTGACTCTTCAGGAGGCTTTGCAGCACATCCCTCTACTCCAGCGTTCACTCAGAGACAGGACCACAATTAGGAGGAAGAGGAGGAACCACCAGTCAGAGATCCATGTGCTGACCAGAGCTACTTGTTTCGCGATCCAGAACTCAGGAGCCCCGTATGTCAGATGCCACATCAGAGAGCAGAGGTTCGACCGTACTTTATTGGACAGCGGTTCATCGATCAGCCTACTTCTGGCAGCCCTTCTCGACCGCTTCGAGTTGGGCACTCTTCGATAGAGCAGAACAGTCCTTCAGTTTGCTGATCGATCTGTCAAGAGGCCGAAGGGGTTGCTGAAGGACGTTGTCGTCACGATTCAGGGCCTGCAATTCCCCGTGGACTTCGTAGTGTTGGACATGGAGATCCCTGAGTCAGTGACCGATACCCCCATCATTCTCGGTCGCCCGTTCTTGGCCACAACCAAGGCAGTGACCGACCGTGATAGCGGGAAGGTATACTTTCGCGTCGAGGGTGAAAGTGTACAAATAGAGACGGTCGAGGACATCAGAGCCAGAGATGCAGCATGCTCAGAGACTACTTCTGATACATAGCAGATGATAGATATAGGGCCAGACATCCACCAGGACTGCGACTTCGTGATTACAGATGATGAGGCAGTATGGGCAGATCCAGATGCACAGGCCATCCTCTCACCTTCAGAGTACGCTGATGCAGAGACGCCAGCAGAGGAGAGCTTGGAGAGCGCATTCCTGGTCCAGGATACCGTTCAGTCAGCAGAGCCAATTCTCGGCCGTGAGACTGATTTGTTTTGTGATGATGGTGGTACTGATGCCACCTTGGATGACACAGATCCCTCGGAGTCAGATTTTGACTGGGCAGGGTTTGAGGATTTTATACCAGATCTGACTTCTACTGAGCCTGCAGCTAGGGAGGAGGTAGATGCCGAGCAGAGCAGAGACAGTCCAGCAAAGCAGCCTTCTCCAGTTTCAGAGTGTGAGCGAGAGTTTCAGTTCTCCCATGTAGATTTGGCAGCGTTCACGCAGAGTTTTCAGAGGCTAGATCCACCAGCACCCAGTTGTCCAGAGCTGAAGCCACTTCCTGTGTCGCTGAAGTATAGGTTCCTTGCAGGTGAGCATGAGATGTACCCAGTCATTATCTCCGCCAATTTGACTGGAGAGCAGGAATCCCGTCTGATGGGGGTTCTTGAAAAGAACCGCAAGGCGATAGGATGGAGCGTAGCCGATCTCCAGGGGATAAGTCTGGCCCTGTGCTCCCACCATATCTATCTCGAGGATTAGGCGAAGCCGTCGCATGAGTTCCAGCGGCGGCTGAACCCGAATCTGAGAGAGGTTGTCATGAAGGAGATCTCGAAATGGTGGAGCGCCGATTTTATCTACCCCATCTCCGACTCCAAGTGGGTCAGCCCGTTGCATGTGGTGCCCTAGAAGACGGGCATCACTACAGTAGTCAGCGAGTCTGGAGAGGAGATTGCTACCCGGGTACCCACTTCTTGGGGGGTCTGCATGGATTACAGACGACTCAACCAGGCCACCAAGAAGGATCATTTCCCCCTGCCCTTTATAGATCAGATCATTGAGAGACTGGCAGGGAAGAGCCATTATTGTTTTTTGGATGGGTACTCCGGCTACAACCAGGTGGCCATCGCTCCCGTAGAACAGGACAAGACCACCTTCACCTGTCCCTTCGACACATATGCCTTCAGACGCATGCCATTTGGGTTATGCAACGCCCCTGCGACTTTTCAGAGATGCATGTTGTCTATCTTTTCAGACATGGTGGGGGAGTGCTTGGAGGTCTTCATGGATGATTTCTCGGTCTACGGCGACGGATTCGACTCATGTCTTGACTGCCTAGACCGAGTCCTTCAGCGATGCATTGAGGTTCACCTTATGCTGTCTTGGGAGAAGAGTCACTTCATGGTGACTCAAGGGACGGTGCTTGGTCATATCATATCCAACAGGGGCATGGAGGTTGATCCGGCCAAGGTTGATGTCATTAGAAAACTCGCACCACCGTCCAATTTGCGGCAGTTACGGTCTTTTTTGGGGCACGTCGATTTCTACCAGCGCTTCATTCATGATTTCAGTAGGATTGCCCGGCTGTTGACTGACCTGTTGACGAAAGACACCGAGTTCCTTATCGATGACAAGTGTCTTTTATCGTTTGAGACTCTCAAGCGATGTGTTGTTGAGGCTCCTGTTCTCCAGCTGCCTGATTGGTCTCTCCCATTCGAGATCATGATGGATGCCTCCGATTTTGCCGTAGGGGCCGTGCTGGGATAGAGGAGGGATGGAGTTCCATTTGTCATTCACTACGCTAGTCGCACATTGGATTCCACGCATCGGAACTACACAGTCACAGAGAAGGAGATGCTAGCCGTAGTTTTTGCCCTAGATAAGTTCAGATCGTACATTATTGGATCTAGAGTGACCTTGTACACTGATCATACCGCCATCAGGTACCTCATGGCAAAGAAGGATGCCAAGGCCAGATTGACTAGATGGATCCTTCTACTTCAGGAGTTCGACATAGAGATTAAGGAAAATCCTGGAGTCAAGAATGTGGTGGCGGATCATCTCTCCTGATTAGAGCATCTTGAGGATTCTAAGCAGACTGAGCCTATTTGTGAGACCTTCCCAGATGAGGCGATCCTTGCTGTCGCCTCTCTCCCGTGGTATGCCGATATTGTGAACTTTCTTATTACTAAGAAAGTTCCACAAGATTGGCCCAGGCAGAGGCTTGAGACCTTCCTCGCGAAGGCCAAGTCTTACCACTGGGAGGATCCCATCCTTTACCATGAAGGAGGGGATAGCATCTGACGTAGGTGCATTACTCAGGAGGAGCACCATAGCGTCCTCACTTACTGCCACAAGCTTGAGGCAGGAGGACATCACTCTGGGAGGAGAACGGCACAGAAAGTGCTCCAATCCGGCCTATGGTGGCCTACCCTCTTCAAGGACTCTGATGAGTTCGTGAAGAGGTGTACTGACTGTCAGAGGATGGGCACTTGTGGACAGCGTGATATGATGCCGATGCAGCCCATTCACTTCTGTGAGGTCTTTGACGTATGGGGCATCGATTTCATGGGTCCATTCCCTAAGAGTCAGGGTTTGAGTACATTCTGTTGGCCGTAGATTATGTGAGTCGTTGGGTTGAGGCCATCCCCGCCTGAACCGCAGATGTTAAGACTGTTTGCAGATTTTTGAGGAAGCATATCATTTCACGGTTCGGGGTACCTCGAGTGTTGATATCTGTTGGGGGGTCTCATTTCGTCAACGACCAGGTGAAGGCCCTTGCTAGCGAATTCGGCATAGACCATCGAGTTGCCACTCCATACCACCCTCAGACGAATGGTCTAGCCGAGGTGTCGAACATGGAGATCAAGACAATATTGCAGAAAGTCATCCGCCCTGACCAAAAGGATTGGTCACAGCTTTTGGACTCGGTCTTGTGGGCATATAGGATGTCCTTCAAGACACCTTTGGGCACATCTCCCTTTCGCCTCGTTTATAGCAAGCCGTGCCATTTACCTGTTGAGTTTGTGATACCGCCTTCTCAAACAGCCTACAGTACAAGGTGAGAGTGAAGGAGTGGCATGATTCCCATATCAGCCACAAGCATTTTGAGCCTGGACAGAGAGTATGGTTGTTTGATGCTAGGCTTCGTCTATTTCTAGGGAAGCTACAGAGCAAATGGAAGGGACCATATCTAGTGAGAAAGGTACATGACAATGGGAGTATTGATATATCTGAGTTGTCTTCTGAGAGTACCTTTCGAGTGAACGGCCAGCGGCTCAAGCCATTTCTAGATCATGAGCCGCGGGTCGTTGATGTTGCCCCTATTCACTTTGCGTAAGATGTGGTCTCTTGACTCACATCTATTGCATCTCACGCCTGATTATCACTGTTCTCCCGACTTGTATAGATCCAGTTGTCCATTTGTCCATATCATTCCATTCTTTAGTCCCACATCCCTTTCCTCATCTTTTGATTATGCTATACTTAGGGTGTACTTTACCCTAAGTATAGGGGGGATGTAGGACTCTCGGGTATTCTTTTGATTCATTTTTACCCCTGTTTTTGTTGCCTATACTTAGGGATATTTTACCCTAAGTATGGAGGGTAGACCCTGTACATTCACCACTCGATTTTCCCTTAGTATACAGCCTACTATAGTTAGGATTATTTGACCCTAAGTATAGGGGGAAAAGCCGAGATCCTCTTGATTTCTTTCATTCGTCTTTGTATATAGCCTTCCTTTTCACTTCCCTATACTAAGCACGAGTTATGTCTTCTTCATCGCTCTTGACTCTGAGGACATCATTTGAGCTAAGTATAGGGGGTGTGTATATATTCCATATATACTTTATCCATAACTCGTACTTTGTGTGAGTGTGTAAATAAATAAAAATGGCTAAAAACCCAAAATCCATAAAAATTAAAAATTCCTCATGTAAATAATCATTCTTTTATTTGCACATACATAGATATTGTACAAATTATTTTTGTAAAAATATTTTCAAAAACTTTTTGTGTAAAGATTGTGTAAAAATGTATATATCAAAATTATGTATATATTACAAAATTTTTCCAAAATGTTTTGAAAATCAAAAGTTTGCAAAAATCTTGTGTAAATTTGTGTAAATATTTTGCAAAACTTGAACTCATGCATACATTCATGATTTCAAAATATTTTTCAAAAATTTTTGCATGTGTAAATATTGTGTAAATAGCATCCTTGTATATAGGTATATAGTTTTTCCTGGATTATAGTTGACATTTAAACTAGCCTGGAATTAAATTGGGAAATGGAGCTTGATTAAGATCTTAATCCACCTAATTCTAAGAGGAACCTTATAGGGCTTAGGGTTAAGGCTTTTCAGGTCCATGGTAACTTAATTCTTTGAGTCCACTAGGCTATGATCACATGTCATCTCAATGAGCCTAAGTAGAGCACTTAACAACACACACATGACTCATATAGACTATGGCTTGCCTTGGACCCGCACTTTACACCGAGCTCTCTATGGATGAGGTGGTGAGGAGGCAGTCTTCCTTGACTTGGGGTAGCATATGAGGGTAGTACTTCTAGGCGGAACCTTGATGAATCCACGATTCATCATCTCAATATCTTGATCTTAGCAAAATCCACGAGTAAATTCCCTAATACATGTGTATAAAATCAATAAATTAACAAAATAACTCTTGTCAATAAAACACACTAGTTATTGTATATAAGATTGTATAAAATAAATTAACACTAAAAAGCCACAAATTAAAGGAGTTTTTCACCTGTAAATAGCCCAAAACTTCATGTATTTTTAATAATTACATTTCAACTCTTTTTTGCCTAATTCTTTCTCTAACTTATTTATAAAAATGTATATAAAAATACAAAAATACAAAACAAATTTCACCTCAAATAAATGCTCCTAGATCCCAAAGAGAAAAAGCCGTAAAGTCCAACTTCCAAGCCAAATTCCCGCTCCGTCTGAATTCCAAATTCACCAAACTCACTTTTAAAGTTCAAGTTAGAAAATTATCTATCCAACGGAAGTGGTTTCATTAAAATCAGAGCTCATTTGCAAAAGTTGGGTTTTGGGACCAAGATGTACATTGTACATTATGTATATATATTCAATCTTTCTTCATTTTTTATTTTACCTTTCTTAATTACTAAAAATCCAAAAAATCAATTTTGTGTTGTATTTTAATTCTACTATTTTATTCTATTTTTTGTTGTAAATATCTTTTACTAAAATATAAAAAAATTAAAATTAGAAAAGCAAAAAAATATTTGTATATAGTGTTTGTCTTATTTTGTAAATACCCCACTCGTTTTCTCTCTTTATTTTATCCTCCCTTTTTAGTAGCCTACTTTTATTTTATTTAATCACATTCTCTACAATAACTTCTATTTTCCTCCATTAACCTCCAAGTCTCCATCAACCTCCATTCAACACCATTATTCATCCAACTTCCCCATTCAACCCCATCACTAATTTAACCTCCCATTCAACACCACCACCATTCCAACTTCCCTTTCTCTTCTCTTTATATTCATTTGTACATCCTCATTTTTTCGCATCCGCCATTCTAATAGAAAAGGGAGAGAGCTTGGAATGTTTTGTTGGTGACAGCGGCGAGACATCTTCCTCAAGCGACGACCTCCTTCAGGCGAGATCCGCGGAGCTCCGCTCTGCGTCACGAGTTCCCCATCGAGCTCGCTTAGCTTCTCCGATTTTTGTTTCGCCAATCGGATCGAGGCGACGACAGGAGTCCAGCGTAGCTGCTCCGCAAATCCGGCGAAGATTCAGGTAAGTATTTCCCTTCATTTATCTTGTTGTTTTATTTTATCTAAAATTTTTTTTCCTTGTTGTTTAATAAATATATCATTCACCAACCGCATCATACTATCACTATCACCATCACCTTCATCACATCACCACCATCATATCCCTTATTTTTATTTAATCACTCCTCCTTTTCTATTTACATTCATTGATTAACAAAACAAAAAAAATATAAAAAAATTAAACAAAAAAATATAGATTTTCATTACAGAAAAAAAAGAAAAAAAATAAAAAAAACAAACAAACGCAGCAGCGGTGGGAACACCCACCGCCGCCGCCTCCTCTTCCAACCACCGCCAGCCGGCGGCCTCCTCGCCGCCCGCACCGCCCCTGCGGCCTCCGCCGACCGCGCCCACCTCCTCCGCGCCTCCGCGCGGTGTCCTGCACCTCGCGCGGCCACCGTGCGCAGCCGCAGCTCCCCCCACCCAGCAGACTTCTGCCGCTGGTTCCTTCCCACCGCCGACCACAGCCACCGCGCCGCCGGCGCGCCCCCACCGCCAGCCACCGCGCGCGCACCGCCGCGCGTCCTCCAGCTCTAGCGGCCGCGGGCGTCGCCGCCCCCATTTGGGTTCCACTTCTCCCAAATCCGCCTGGAGAAGAAGAGGTCTTTTCGTTTCTTTTTTTTGTAAAAATTGCATCTTCTATTTCTTATGTTTTTGTAATTACTGTTTGGTCCCTGTATATAGTTTGCTTGTGAGTTTCTTTCCTGAAATTGCATGGACACCCTTGCGTTTGATTATTAATTTGGACACTCAATTTGCATCTCTTTATTTAAAGAAAAATAGCATTGTGTGGAGCAACTAATTGTCTACATTTTGACTATTTATTTATATTTTTGTGAGATATGGGTAATTAACTAAAATTGTTCAACTGAAATTTTACATAGTTTACCCATTTTGGACTCTTAAAATTATATCTCACACACGGTTGCTCCAAAAAATCCAAAAAAATTAGGAATGATGCCTTGAAATGTGATAAACTTACTATCCAAATTTCATCTAAAATGGAGTTGTCTTGTGCCTGGAATAATTTGTAGAGTGAATTTAGTGTTTGATTTTTAATTAAATCCACGTATATTCTTTTTGTGAAATTTCAACTCTACTGGATTGCTCATCTAAATATCTTTCTGAGATAATTCGCACTATTATTAATTTGATAATGTGGATTAATTAGGAATTATTTACTCACTGTCACTCTGTTTCTATTAAAAAATCCATAAAAAATTCATATCTTGTCAAAAATTCCAAAAAAATTATTGTAGTCTCCTTGCATCATGTTTTAGTTCCAGTAATTTTTTCATAATTTTTGCTTACTGTTTGTGTGATAAATTGCGAAAAAATCCGTAAAAAGTATGCATTTTTATTTATTGCATTTTAACCCTGAAAATTCCAAAAAAAATATGTTTTGCATTCGTCATTGGATTAAGTTGGAAAAATATAATTTGGCTAAATTGGACTAATTTCTTATTAAAATTAATTTGGCTAAGTTGTATGCTTTCGTAGTATCTTGATTCACCCGCATCTTGCATTTGCATTTGTTTTGCATTAAAAAATCTAAAAAAATGCCGCATTGGAAATCTAGACCTAAGTTTTTGAATTAAAACCGAAGTTGTTCCTTTGCCTCCCTGAGTTCGACCCCAGACTTGCCCGGGATATAAATTAAAGCCGAGACACTCTTCACGGAGATCTTCTCTCGGTTCTGACCGAATCGCTATGTACACGTATTACAACGTGACCAAATTAAATATCGTATTTAGCGACTCGTCAGATGGCGCCGTTGCCGGGGAGGCAAACGACTTAGGGATTAGTTTAAAAATTTGGATTTAGTTTTCCATTTACTCGGGTAGTCTGACCCCCGAGCCACTTGTATTTATTCCATTTTTTCAATTATTTCTCTTCATATTCTTGTATATATTTTGTTTTTATCTCTCTAACATAAATTTTATTTTTCTTGCGAGGGCCCGGTGAACTTGGAGTGCATCGGAGGTCGACGGACGCGACGCGCATCGACTGTTGAAGAGCAAGAAAATCAATTTATCTTCGAGAGAATTTCTATAAATTTTTGTAATTATTGTGTTGTAATAACTTAGGTAATTCGCTCTTTCCAGCGGCTCTTGTTTGAGAGCTCGCGTTTGTATCCGGACTGGACTTTGGACCCGCTCGTGGTCGTGTGGTTGATTGATGTAGAATAGGACTTGCACTCGCGGCTCTTAGAGCATTTTATTAGAATATCTTTATTGCTTGTGCTCGTAACTTTTAGGACCACACATCACATTTAACGAGACGCACTTAGACCGCTGGGCTATTAGTCAAATTTAACTTGTTCATCACTCGCTAATAGAACTGCTTGTCTAGGAACGGTTTCTCGTTTGCATTCATATAATATAAAATTTCAATTCTGCCTTGCATCCCGCATGTAGAGCGCGAGGATCACTGTAAGTCTTCTGAACTGGGCATGCATCATTGATTTCATTATTTGCATCGATTTTTCTCGACTCCCTCCCCTTGGTTTTTGAAACATAGGTTAAAAGGAAATCGGGACTGATCGTTAGGCGTGCTTTGTTTGGTGGACTAATCAAGTGATAACCAAACTTAAAACCGGGACTGCTAATCAGAGTTAACCAAAAAAACTGATTAAAACTAACACTTGTTTTGGGAGAGCAAAACCCTCATTGTATACTTGGCTAATTGTGATTGTTGAGAGGTGAGGACGCATCCCTAGGATAGTGCCCAAAACCTACTTTTGAGCGTTGTGTAATTGGATTGATATCTTGATTTATCACCTAATTAAAACTGAAAAGATAAACGGACGGACTTTTGCGACCATCACTGTGTTGAGTAGGTGAACTCAGGGTTTGCTCTTGTGTTTGTTTGTTTTGTGTGTTATTCGGTGCACTTGCATGCTTTCTTCCTCGATCCGCTTCATTCTCCCATTTTACCTCCAAGATGTCAGAATATTGGTCATCATATCCACGTCATTCTTCTTCGACCATATTTCGATCATCTCCACCCTCTCATTCCTCTTCATACCCACACCCCAACCGCAAAGTTAGAACTCCGACTGACTTCTCCACTTCTTCGTCCTTCTCACCTACCCCACATTCTTGCACCCCTGACCCACAACCACCTTGGATTGATTCACTATATTCTCGTCCGCTTGCTGGAATCAAGGAACAAATCAAAGAGCAAGCGACTGCTGAGATGAATGATTGGCATAATCAGTTGACCCCACATACCTCACTTTCACCTCGAGTTGGGACAGAACAACAATTTCCATATACACATCCCGACTTAACCTTAGGGTACAACATGGTCGACCAGACAAACCGAATGGAGAGGCCTGCACCGTATGATCTTCCTGACTTGATTGACTTGAGTGATAGAGACCACATTGACCAACCTTCATATCACCCATTCGGAGAGCCGACATATACAGGGGATTGGACTCATGAGACCGATCTACAGACCCCCTGTCTACTGACTCCACCTTATGAGGCTCCGACCAACATCTGCCATACACGAGGGCCATACTCAACTCAGTATTACATGCCTGAGTCAAGGTGTGTTGAGTATAAGAGCCCGAATTCTCAGCAGTATCCTCCAATTGCACAGACTTCTCTCATGAGGTGTAATGAGAACTTATTGGAGGATGACATTTGTAGACCGATCAAGAGTCCAGGTAGGAATGTGGATCATGGATTTTGCGGATTGAATTTTAAAAACCTGGAAGACACCAGATTGACCACACATCATGTACAGCTGGAGTCTCTTCTACCTCCCTCTTCTACTAACCACTTTCCCTCCAAACCAGAGTCTGTGCATTCTCTTAGTCCTCCTTCACCTACCAAAAAGACCAAAAAAATTGAAAACTCAGAAAATACCATAAAAATTGAAAAAGGAAAAGATCTAAAAAAATTGGATCCTACGGTTAGGGAAGCATTGGATAGAAAGTTGATTTTTAAGCTTCCCTTAATAATGGCCATTGAGCACTTTCCCGACCTTAAAAGATTTGTGAGAAGTAAATTGATGCCTAAAAGGTCGAGCAATAAGAGAACAATGACTGAGATACATATAGTGTCTATGGCCACATCTTTGATGATAGGGAGAAAAACCAAGAGCCGCAGAGTAAAGCGGTTACCTAGATTTGATTGTGAAATCAAAGATACCACATTCACCCATGCAAGAATCGATGATGACTTACCGATTAATATCCTCCCGACCTCTGTGTTTGCCAAGCTCAAACTCGGATCTGCCAAGAAGTCAAGAGAGATCATTCAGTTGGCAGATCGGACCATTAAACGGTCGAGAGGAACCATTTCAGTCATCATCACTTTCCAAGGTGCTCTACTGGAGATAGACTTCACGATCATTGACATTGAGCACCGAGGAGAGTTCACCCAGTCTCCGATCATTCTTGGGAAGCCGTTCTTAGCCTTGGCTAAGGCAACTATAGATTGTGAGACTCGGGAGATCGATTTCTCTGCATTGGGAGCACTCCGACCTCACCCGATCTTTGAGGACACACGATATTCCAAGGTAACCCGTAAAGTTGCAGACAGTCGTGACATTCGAGAGACAGTTGAGTCCCATCTCTCTACTACACATGAGATACCGACTGTCCAGACGACCATTGGTTTAGAGACTTCCTACAACCACACACCGCCTACTACTTGCACCACCACCACGACATCTTCTAGAGAGGACTCACGACCAGAAGCTATCATTGAGTCGGACATGACCTTTGTGGATTGCCTTGATCATTTCGATGATCCGACACAAGAACCCAACAATATCAAGCCAACTGAGAACACTGTGCCTTATCAGAGACGTGTGCTGACCCTGCAGGAGTATTACAATGCATATGGTGACTCATCTGATGATGAACCTCCGGTCAGAACCTCACACACATCACATCCAAGACATACACCAAAGGAGACAATTGGGATCAAATTGACCAATCTTGATAAATCGGTTGCTCCATCCTCTAGTCGGTCATCTGGTAAGAAGAAGACGGGTGTTGATTCCTTGAGGTGTTCCCCCGGACTCCTTAAGACGTATCAATCTCCTCTTCCTCTTGATGCTTCAGGTTCTAGAAAACCGACTAAGAAAGTTACCTTCGATGTTTCAGAGAAGGAACTTTTTGAGGAGTCCTCATCAGGTCCGGATGAGGTGATCTATATGAGTGAGCTCAGTTCGGCTGTTCTGAAGCCATACTTGAGCAAGCAGCCGTGTGTCGACCCCCGTTGGATGTTCCCCACACCTCATTATTATTCTTCGGAGGACGATTCTGACAGCGACACATGTGTATACTACCCACCCCATCGCTCCCGCAAGAAGGTCCGTCACAAACCTTCTTGATCCTTGTATATTCTTCCTCCTCCTTGTATATATTTTCCTTCCTTTATTCACCTCCCTCCCTCATGATTCGCATCACTCGCCCCAGTTCCGTATCGTTTTCATTTTGTGGCTATACTTAGGATGACTATATCCTAAGTATAGGGGGGTGAGTGACCCGATTTGCTCCTTCTCTTCTATTTATTTTCTTTTTGTATATTCTTTACCATTCTCATCGGTCTTCCATTCTTGTGTTCTTTCCAATACTTAGGCTGACCAGAGCCTAAGTATAGGGGGGCCGATGCCCGTTGTGTATTATTCACATTTTATTTTTCTTTCAACTCTATTCTTTTCACCCACTTATACTTAGTACGAGCTATGGTTTTTTGTCACCTAGTGCCATGAGGACATAGCACAAGCTAAGTATAGGGGGGCATGTATATATTACATATATACTTTATCCATACCTCGTACTTTCAAGTATTTATATATATATATTATACAATAATTATGGGGTGGGTAAAAAAAATTATTATTAATAAAAAGAGAGAAGTCCTTTCTTATTTACTTTCTTTGTCAAAAAAACCTTTTGAAAAAAAAAACAAAACTTTTCTAACAAAAAAAACTTCTTTGCCTTTGTTTGTCTAAAAAAACTTTTTGAAAAAAAAAACAAAAACAAAAACTTCTTCTAAAACTTTAAAAAAAATCAATCAATCATAAAAAAAACTAAAAAAACTAACTAATAAGTTGGTTTAATCCCTGACACAATTCACTTTCACACAAGACTAGTGATGTTCAAGAACACTTGGTTTATGAGATCTTGAGATTTTGAGTTAACCAGCCTTAGTCATTAGGGTCCTTGACTTAATTATTCACATTTCCCTAATTTGAAAGATTTGTGTGCTATATTGCATGCTTAGTCTCTACCTTAAGAATATGATCAGCACCTCAGTACACGACTGCAGTTATGATGAGATGAGTTGAAATTCCACTTGAGGAACTGGGATGAGGGATTTGAGTTTGGACTTGATTTGATGATGCTCGAGGATGGGATAAAATCAATGAAGGCTTCATGAAACCTGAGTGTCAGCATCTTTAGCCAGTATGAGAACATGGTTCTTATACTATCTCTTGACATTTACCTATGTGCCAGGGTGTGATAAAATAAAAAAAATATTGATCAGTGTGCGCCAACTCTTGGTAAAAGCAGTGGAGCTAGCCAAAAATACTACAAAGCAATGAAATGTCAAAGAAAAGCTCTCATTCCACAAAGTCAATTATCAAAAGAGCTTCCACCAAAGGCGAGCGCTCCCAACCATTTCAAAGTGTCCACTTGGACCACCGCTATTAGGACCAGGAGTCGGGCTTGCACCAAAAAAGGGCTCTGCATCGTAAATGCTACAAGTCTGGGTGTAGAAGGTTCGATAGGTACTCAAAAAAGGAACACCCCGGTGTACTCCCAGGAAAACAAGTGCAGACGGCTCCAACTTCTCTTGACGGACGCACTGATCAACACCAAAAAATGTGTTGCGTAATAAGGCACTCGAGAGGATCCTTGTTCCAATGAGAGGGAGAGAAGAAATGACACAATCCTATGCCCTCCATCAACTGGCCTTCCATCTACACTTTCAAGTCTGACAACTAAAGAGACGGTGGATTGGATGCAAGAAATGGTTTATTCCCTAGTGTTGAGGATCGGGTTCTTAGGAGAGTCTCTTGGACTGGAACCTTGGGTGACGTTGTGACTCTACTCTTGTAACTGCGGTCAACACTTAAAGTCATATCCCTTATATATATGTATACATAGAGAGTCTGATGATTAGGGGAATTGGGTACCTTTTGACTAGAGCTTGGTTCAGCTTAGAATTTTAGGATCTCTAAAACCGAGAGTTCTTGAACGGATCAAGTCTTGTATTCACATGCACAGTCAGGGGTTAACCCAACTTATTCATTCTTTATTTGCTCGAGGACTAGCAAAGTTTAAGTATAGGGGGTGATGAATCCACGATTCATCATCTTAATATCTTGATCTTAGCAAAATCCACGAGTAAATTCCCTAATAAATGTGTATAAAATCAATAAATTAACAAAATAACTCTTATCAATAAAACACACTAATTATTGTATATAAGATTGTATAAAATAAATTAACACTAAAAAGCCACAAATTAAAGGAGTTTTTCACCTGTAAATAGCCCAAAACTTCATGTATTTTTAATAATTTTATTTCAACTCTTTTTTGCCTAATTCTTTCTCTAACTTGTTTATAAAAATGTATATAAAAATACAAAAATACAAAACAAATTTCACCTCAAATAAATGCTCCTAGATCCCAAAGAGAAAAAGCCGTAAAGTCCAACTTCCAAGCCAAATTCCCGCTCCGTCTGAACTCCAAATTCACCAAACTCACTTTTAAAGTTCAAGTTAGAAAATTATCCATCCAACGGAAGTGGTTTTATTAAAATCGGAGCTCATTTGCAAAAGTTGGGTTTTGGGACCTAGATGTACATTGTACATTATGTATATATATTCAATCTTTCTTCATTTTTTAGTTTACCTTTCTTAATTACTAAAAATCCAAAAAAATCAATTTTGTGTTGTATTTTAATTCTATTATTTTATTGTATTTTTTGTTGTAAATATCTTTTACTAAAATATAAAAAAATTAAAATTAGAAAAGCAAAAAAATATTTGTATATAGTGTGTGTCTTATTTTGTAAATACCCCACTCGTTTTCTCTCTTTATTTTATCCTCCCTTTTTAGTAGCCTACTTTTATTTTATTTAATAACATTCTCTACAATAACTTCTATTTTCCTCCATTAACCTCCAAGTCTCCATCAACCTCCATTCAACACCATTATTCATCCAACTTCCCCATACAACCCCATCACTAATTTAACCTCCCATTCAACACCACCACCATTCTAATTTCCCTTTCTCTTCTCTTTATATTCATTTGTACATGCTCATTTTTTCGCATCCGCCATTCTAATAGAAAAGGGAGAGAGCTTGGAATGTTTTGTTGGTGACAGCGGCGAGACATCTTCCTCAAGCGACGACCTCCTTCAGGCGAGATCCGTGGAGCTCCGCTCCGCGTCAGGAGTTCCCCATCGAGCTCGCTTAGCTTCTCCGATTTTTGTTTCGCCAATCGGATCGAGGCGACGACAGGAGTCCAGCGTAGCTGCTCCGCAAATCCGACGAAGATTCAGGTAAGTATTTCCCTTCATTTATCTTGTTGTTTTATTTTATCTAAAATTTTGTTTTCCTTGTTGTTTAATAAATATATCATTACCATCATCTTCCCCATTATTCAACAACCGCATCATACTATCACTATCACCATCACCTTCATCACATCACCACCATCATATCCCTTATTTTTATTTCATCACTCCTCCTTTTCCATTTACATTCATTGATTAACAAAACAAAAAATATAAAAAAATTAAACAAAAAAATATAGATTTTCATTACAGAAAAAAATAAAAAAAATAAAAAAAACAAACAAACGCAGCAGCGGTGGGAACACCCACCGTCGCCGCCTCCTCTTCCAACCGCCGCTAGCCGGCGGCCTCCTCACCGCCCGCACCACCCCTGCGGCCTCCGCCGACCGCGCCCACCTCCTCCACGCCTCCGCGCGGTGGCCTGCACCTCGCGCGGCCGCCGTGCGCAGCCGCAGCCCCCCCAGCAGACTTCCGCCGCGGGTTCCTTCCCGCCGCCGACCACAGCCACCGCGCCGCCGACGCGCCCCCGCTGCCAGCCACCGCGCGCGCACCGCCGCGCGTCCTCCAGCTCTAGCGGCCTCGGGCGCCGCCGCCCCCATTTGGGTTCCACTTCTCCCAAATCCGCCTGGAGAAGAAGAGGTCTTTTCGTTTCTTTTTTTGTAAAAATTGCATCTTCTATTTCTTATGTTTTTGTAATTACTGTTTGGTCCCTGTATATAGTTTGCTTGTGAGTTTCTTTCCTGAAATTGCATGCACACCCTTGCGTTTGATTATTAATTTGGACATTCAATTTGCATCTCTTTATTTAAAGAAAAATAGCATTGTGTGGAGCAACTAATTGTCTACATTTTGACTATTTATTTATATTTTTGTGAGATATTGGTAATTAACTAAAATTGTTCAACTGAAATTTTACATAGTTTACCCATTTTGGACTCTTAAAATTATATCTCACACACGGTTGCTCCAAAAAATCCACAAAAATTAGGAATGATGCCTTGAAATGTGATAAACTTACTATCCAAATTTCATCTAAAATGGAGTTGTCTTGTGCTTGGAATAATTTGTAGAGTGAATTTAGTGTTTGATTTTTAATTAAATCCTCGTATATTCTTTTTGTGAAATTTCAACTCTACTGGATTTCTCATCTAAATATCTTTCTGAGATAATTCGCACTATTATTAATTTGATAATGTGGATTAATTAGGAATTATTTACTCATTGTCACTCTGTTTCTATTAAAAAATCTATAAAAAATTCATATCTTGTCAAAAAATTTCAAAAAAATTAATGTAGTCTCCTTGCATCATGTTTTAGTTCCAGTAATTTTTTCATAATTTTTGCTTACTGTTTGTGTGATAAATTGCGAAAAACCCCATAAAAAGTGTGCATTTTTATTTATTGCATTTTAACCCTGAAAATTCTAAAAAAATATGTTTTGCATTTTTCATTGGATTAGGTTTACTGGAAAAATATAATTTGGCTAAATTGGACTAATTTCTTATTAAAATTAATTTGGCTAAGTTGTATGCTTTCGTAGTATCTTGATTCACCCGCATCTTGCATTTGCATTTGTTTTGCATTAAAAAAATCTAAAAAAAATACCGCATTGGAAATCTAGACCTAAGTTTTTGAATTAAAACCGAAGTTGTTCCTTTGCCTCCCTGAGTTCGACCCCGGACTTGCCTGGGATATAAATTAAAGCCGAGACACTCTTCACGGAGATCTTCTCTCGGTTCTGACCGAATCGCTAAGTACACGTATTATAACGTGACCAAATTAAATATCGTATTTAGCGACTCGTCAAACCTCTCTTCTTCTTTTAGTGAAGGAAGTGCGTCTCAACTTGGTCTGGTTGCCATGAGGTCTAACGACAGGAGTTGTGGGTTGCAATAATGCTTCAAAAGAGGGATAGTCTACGGGCTCAAAAGGAAAAAACTCCTTATGTATATATGATGCACATCGTATATGTTGTATAGATGCACTTGAAAAAAAAATGCAAAAAGAAAATAACTCCAAAAAAGTGGTGGGTCTGATAGAAAATGATAATCCCACCGGAGTATGTATATAGTGCAAATAAGCAAAGCTTGAGACTTATGGTTCCATCTTATGTAGCTTGCAGCAGGGAGACTCAGCTACACTGGTTGAGCTCCCAAGGATACATGGATACACTAGCCATGGTCCATTCTCTTCTTCTCCCTCTTCTTGAGCCGATTGAACTTGAACTTAGAAGGGAATACCCCGCTCCTCGAGGAAAGAGTGGCCAGACTAGGGTCATAGAGTTACCTTGTTGGGGAGGGTTGTCAAGTTACTACTTCTGAGGTGGAGAGCTATACCTCACTTACACAGTACAAGGAAAGACTCATAGTCTTCAGGGTTTGTGTATGTAGACTTATTCTGATCTGGATTATTGAGGAGTCTTGATTATAGATTAGTGGATCTTAGAGGATGTTAAGTTTTAAACCTAAGTCTATATAAGGTTCCGACACATTAATAATCCAAAGATCTGATCGAGCTCCATATTTCAATTTCATGAAGACAAGTTTAATTATCATCATTAATCCATGCATTTTCTCCTCTTTTTCTTTTCCTTTTTCTTTTTCACTTCTTTTTCAAATAAGTGTTTGCTAAGGGACTAGCAAAGTTAAGTATAGGGGGGTGATGAATAATCATTCATCACTCTTTATTCTTTTATTTTAGCTACAAAACCTTTGCCAAACACATGTAGATATATGTAAATAATAATAATTAGCATTCAGCATGCATTGTGTAAAAATGAATAATTATCATGTTTTTATGCATAAATAAAAGAATAAAGAAATAAAAGAAAAAGAGGGAGATATTTAGAATAAATATTGAGTGACCTAATCCCAAGGAAGATAAGGAAGCTCATATGTGTACATATATACCTATAAATAAATAAAAATATTTTCCTCTAAATAAAAATAAAAATGGGTTTGTATTTGTAAATATGTGTATATATTAAATTAAAATAAAAATGAGAAAAATAAAAGAAAATTAAAAAGAAAATAAAAATGCCTTCACCCTTATATATTCACCATGTACATAGACTCACTTATATATTTATTTCTCCCTATAAATAAATAAATAAAAATCCCATAAAAATTGTACATATTCTAGATTTCATAGTGTAAATAAATAAAATAAAAATCACAAAAAAAAATAAAATAAAAAGGAATAAAAATAAAAATCAAAACCAACCTTGTATATATACCATGTACATACTTGTATATATCTAATTATTTAGCCCTTGTAAATAATCAATAAAAATAAAATAAAAATGTCATAATATTCCAAATTTTTTTCTATAAATAAATAAAATATAAAATTGGAATAATTGGTACAAAAATAAATAATTAAAAATCAAAAATTAAAAATATATGTTGTATATACCTATATATATTAATACTATATTGTAAATACCTAATTTTTATTTCAAAAAAATAAATAAATAACATAAAAAATAGTTTATAAATAAATAAACATTTCTCATGTTTTAACTTTTTCCAAAATCAGCCATTTACTATTTTATATTGAATTTCCAAATCTTTAATACGTGGCCGCATCCCATTGGTCCACGGGGGATATTGACCCCCCGGTCAACTCGCCCCCTTGGACCACCAACCCGCGGATCCTGTGCCCCGACCCGATTTCTCCAAATTTTCACCACTCGATCCAAGCCCCAAATCCGCAAACCCTGGGTCCTAATCCTTCCTTGATCTTCCCTGATCCACGCCCGGGGTGGGTTCTCGGGGTCCGAGCTCCAATAAGCTCACCCGAACCTCTTCTAGCCGGACCCCTAGGAGTATTTAGCTCCTGCTCCGCCGTGCATTTCACTCCATCTTTGTCTCCACCTTCCCATCCCAGGACCTCCACTGCCTTCCCTAGAGTGACAGGTACCCGCAGGTGGTGTTGCAGTGAGGAGGAGGTGTCCTAGCCACTGATCTGGCAGCTATCGCCGCCGTGCGCCGCCCAGGAGCAGCGCTCGAGCCTCGGGCCTCAACGTCCCTCGAGGCTAAGACCAGGAGCTCCAGGAGCTCTTCCACAGTCGACCTCATCCATCTGGTAAGCCTAGTTCTTCCTAGTTTACTCTAATTTCCATTTTCGCCTAATTTCATCTTTCGTCGTCGACCATCGATTAGCTCCGCTCCGTCCACCCATTTCCTCGATTGACCTGACCATCATCTCCGCCTCACTCCTCTGCACGTTCTACGCCCCTTCATCCAACCCAGTTCACCTCGGAACTGGGAGTCGATCTCCCTCGTCATCACATCGTCGGAGATCATCCGCCTTGCCGCACCTTTCCCCCGTTCTGCCGCTAACCGGGTCGAGGCACTTTGCCCTCGACCCAGGAGTCTTTTTGTGATGCTTTTCAGGTACGAGGAGGTCCATTTGAGGACCTCAACTTTCAGGCACAGGAGCCCAGCTCCGCCGTTGTCGCCCGGGTTCCTTGGAGCTCCTTGGCATCATCGGAGGAGTCCTTCATCCGCGGGAGGCTTTGGCGATCCTTTTCCACCCATCAGCAGCCCCCGAGGAGGTCCAGCACACCAGCATTCCTCCGACGAAGCTCGCCGGTGAGGAGTTCTTCCAGGAGCCTCCCCTGTCGTTCGTTCGACCCTGGAGGCCCAGATTTGATCTGGACCGCACGATTTTGCGAAGAAGAGGCCCCTCCAGCCACCGTCTGATCGACACGTGGCCTCTTCTCCGCCCTCCATCCAGCGAGGGTTAGCCACAGCGTACCTCAGCCGTTGATCCTCCACGTGGCAAATCCTCCACCGTCCGATCATCGTCGAGGTCCTTCATTGAGGAGCAGCCCCCTTGCAGCCGTTGGATACATCATGTGGCGCATCCTCTGCCCTCGGATAATAAGGGGTAAATATTACTTAGGCCCCCTCTTGTTTTGTCTTTATTGTTTAGTCCTGAAAATATAGAACCTAGTTCTTTTATTTTTGTAAAAATTGCATAGAGGACCTGGCACTTTTTGATATTTGCATTTCTACCCCTATACATGTTGAACACGTGCATCGTCACGTGATATTTTGGTGAAATTGCATACTGTGGGCATGTAGTTTATGTTTGTTAATGAATGAAATATCTTTCTTATTAATTGCACTTATGCCCCTGTGAATGGTTTATTTCCAATTGTTGGGCATTTTGCTATATCTTCCCTGGACTTTTAGCACATGTTGCAACTAAGTCCCGGGAAGTATTTTTTATTGCATATTGGTCCTCCCGTGCCCAATACACGTGCCCGGTGCGTGTGACATTGGAGAAATTGCACGAGGACCCTCTGGATTTCTGGATTTGTTCCATTTTCAGCCCAGAACTTTATTCTTATTGCAACTAGGTCCATGTGCACTAGTTGTTTGTTTTTTATTTTAATAAAATGTCAAATTCAACCCAAATTGAGTGAAAATTGGATAGGTGGCTCCTGTTATTGTGTAAAATTTTATTTAATTTTTGGGTATAATTTTGAGCCCTTTTATTATTTTTAAAAATTCAAAAACCTACATTTTTCTGCCTGTTCAAATTTAAAATTCACAAAAAAAATATAAAAACCTTCTCAAAAATTCTAAAAAATTCACATTTTGTGTGTTTTGGTGTGTATGATTTTCTGACCATTTTTGGTCATTTTCAGATTTATAAAAAGCTTAAAACTAAAAAACCTTGAAAAACTCATAAACATTCCAATAAATCATAGAAAACCCAAAAATTAATAAACCCTCTTCCTGATTTTTCCTTTTTCTTTATATTTTTCAAGAAAAATACCTCCAGGCTATTTTAGGACCATTATATATTTTATTTTGGTCCTCCAAGCCTGATTGGACAGCCTTCTTCTGTTTTTGCCTTTTTTAATTTTTATAAAAAACTATAAAAATCATAAAATTATCAAAAAATCACCAAAAATAGTAAAAAACTTATAAAACCTAAAAATATTTTTGTTGGAATTTTTAGAGCATTTTTTAGTAATTAAATAATTGCTTGAAGTTGTTTATATTTGCATTTTTATTATTTTCTTTATAATTAAAAATCCAAAAAAAATATAAAAATATTAAAAATCCACCAAAAATTATTTACTTTTATTTTTCTTTATTTTAGACTACTTCGTAGGCCGCAAGGCCCTCTCGTGCTCCTCGAGTTCGACCGTGGGTGCTATACCAGGTCAATCCCATAGCTAGGACTGCTATTTGGTTTTCTCGTGTTTCTATCTTTATTTGGTGGTCCAATTTTTGTTTCTTGTTGAGCTTTGAGTCCCGAGTGACTGAGGTCACAACGACCATAGTGACACCTTTACCTTAGTCGTTCGGGCGGCTCATCATGAGGGTATGATTCTTTAGCTTGAGGAAGCACATGTATGGAAACATACGTCGGCCCAATAGGTAGCCAGTGCCCCCAACCCGATCTAGTGGCATGGACATCTAAAGACAGGATGTTGTGGGTTGCAAAAAAGCATCAAAAGAGGGATAGTGAAACAACCGGAAAGCAACTTGAGACCGGTCTTGCTAATCTAACACATTAGTTGTCGTTGTGTGACCGAACTCAAAACCCAATTAGTAGCTCAACAATCAACCCACACAATAATAGAATCAATCAATAAAAGGAAGTATGTGAACTATATGCAATTTTAACACATAAAAATGTGCTTGATCACGTGCCTGGCATGGACTATTTTGCAAATAAAATAACTTACAAGGATTCTAATGCAATTTGTCTCAATTAAAACTATGTTACAGTACTATTTTTAAATTAAAAACTAATATACAAAAATCGAGAAGGCCTAAGTGAAATATACCCAGTATCGGAGGGAGGCGATGGCTCACAGTGAGCCACGTCAGCTCACTTAAGATGGATCCAACAGCTCTAGGGCTCACCGCTTCACTTAAACTCCAATGACCTAGATTAGATATGGGCCCTTCACTTTGATCCGATGGTTTCTGGAGGGTCACCAAGAACACGGATGAACTCATGCTCCAACGAATTTTGATCTTCAATTTCGGTCATGTTCGAGCCCCAAACTCCATGCCAATGGGTGCTTTATAATCTTAAGGCTCCTCTACATTAGCAGGCACCTTCAGCAAGATTCCAGATCCAAGTGATGGGGATGTGGAGGGTTATCTTCTTTGTGCAACTTGGAGGTCAAAACGAGACTTGAATCTTCTCCCCAGGCTTCCTTTAAAGGCCTTACCTGCAAAAAAATGTTACTTGGTTTAAGATGAAGGCTCTCGACCCTGAGATCAAGCTGGGCAGCAAAGATATGGGTGGATCGGTGCAGCTCCGACGATGTGATGGAAAGGAGCTTCAATTGCTCAGATCTTTGCAAGATTTGAGGGCAAATATTGGGTGAAACACAGAGAATGGAGGAGGAATGATATGAGGTGGAAAGCGGGTCGAAGAACAATCGAGTCAAGTGAAATGGACCTGGATCAAAGCTCTAGTTTTATGCAAAATTTGAATTGCACGCTAACCTACAAGTTTAAACTAAAAATTAAATGTGTAAATGGAATCTAAGCTAAAGGATTTACCTAGAAATGATAGAAAAGGGGGCCTTGATTGGTTGAAACACCATGAGGCAGAACCATCGGAGATGCTACGGTGATGAGCTTATGCACCTCCTCCTCCTCTCCTCCTCGTTGCAGACGTGCCTATGCATTCTTGTCACTAACACGAGGCTACTGGAGATGATCTGAGGGGATAAGATCAGCCAAAGAGTGATCAAAATAAAAAATGTAATGGGTGGTTATTTTTAAGCGGAAGGGAGATGACGGATCGATCACGAGTTTGGCTTGGATTGCTTGGTTGTGAGATCAAGCTAGGGTTCTAGCAAGATGCAGGAAGGATGGGAAAAGATATTTGATGAAGGGCTCAAGGTGATTAGATGCATGGATAAGGCATGAAAATTTAGTGAAGGAGGGTGACTAGCATGTTCTGATAGGGTCAAAGATCGAAGGGTACAATTGACCCTAGGTCAATGAAGAAGGCTCTTAGTTGGTCCATGTGGACCAACCAGGAAATTACATGGCAAAAATGCCTTGAAAATGAATAAGAATTAATAAATGATTACTTTTTTATGTTATAAGATAAAAAGTGTTTCTACTTTTATGTAGTATTTTATAAATATTTTTATTTATTTTTTCAAGCTTACTAATTAGGAGTTATATTTACATGTATATTCATAGGTATATTTACCTATATATTGTACATTTTATTTTTATTTTGTATTTTAATTTTATTATTTTTTCACATAATTTATATATTTATAACTTATTTAGATACACTTAAATATATTTTTATTGTATATTTATGAAGTTATTTGTACCTTTAAATAAATATGTATATTTATTATATAGTTATTCATCTATGTATTGAAATCGACTACTTATTTTTATTTTATTTTGATAGTTTTATTTTATTTTAATTATGGTTATGTGTTTTAAATAATATTTACAAAATTATAAAATTATAAAATATTAAAGAATATAAGGAATACATAAAATGAATATTTTATTCAAGTATATTGTACAATAGGGGTCCAAAACCTAACTTTTGCATCTTGACTCCAAATTAAATGAAACCACCGTCATTAAATAGGAAATAAAAAAGTTACATACGATTAAAAATAAATTTGATGAATTTTGAGTTGATATGGAGGACATACAGGTCTGGGAAGTTTGAATTTTGGATTTTTATTCTGAGTGTAGAAAGCACAATATGCATTATTTTTGCGTGTAATAAATTTTGTATTTTTCTATATATTTTTATCTACAATTTTCATGTTGAAGGTTTTTACTATTAAAGTGTAAAAATAATAAAATAAAAGTGATCCTAAAAATTAATTATAGATGAATTAAAATTAGGCTTTTATGTATGGTTTTCTCTGTATCTTTGTATAGTTCTTCTGCCCTATCTCCCCCTACTTTATTCCTTATCAACCAAGTCATCATGATGGCTAGGTCTAGATCAACACCTATGGTATTTCATTTCTATTTCTTTTCTTCTTTTATTATTTTATTCTGGTATTAAATACATAAACTATACAATATTTTATACAATATTTTGTATAAATTACAGAGTGCTTATTTTGGCAAATTAATAATACATACATGCATTTAGCTTGGGATTTAAGGCCAAACGAAAGAATAAAGGTGATGAAATGGAGATTCATCACCCCCCCATACTTGCCTTTGCTAGTTCATAGAAACACTTGTTCCTAATAAGTGCAGAAAAGAAAATAAAGGAAAGAAAAAGAAAGAACTTTGATTGATTTTAACTTTTAAACTTGTCCTCATAATATCGAAGTTTGTCACTTTATCGGACCTTTGGAAAATTAAGTTTGGTCAGACCCTTATTGGGAACCAGACTTGCAACATAATAGCCTCTGAGAATCACAAAACTCTGCCCAAGTCTCCTCAAAAGCTCATTCAAAACATTCGATGCCATACACAGTCCCTTATGACTATGAGTTTATCTTGCACAGTGTGTGTGATATATAGCTCCTCTTGACTGAAGCGGTAAAACTCAATCTTCTCCAACACGGTGATCTTAATTCCCCAATCTAATAATTCTTTCCTCTAGAAGTGGGATATTCCATTCTAAATTCAAGTACAACCATCTTAAGGAGAGGTGGTAGAGAAGAGAATGGATGGTAGCTAGTGTAGCTACCTATACTAGAATGCTTGACCAGAGTAGCCAAGTCATACGGCTGCAGGCTCACATGAAACTTTGACTTTGAAGCTCAGGCTTGCTTATTGAATATATACATGCTCCGATGAGAATTCATTTTTCTTATTTTTTGCCAGCTTTTTCTTTTTGGAATTTTTTATTTTGCATTTTTTAATACTATGTACAATAGCATTTACATAAGGACTTTTTCCTCTTGAGCCAGAGACTATCCCTCTTTTGAAGCTTTATCGCAACCTACGACATTCCGTCATTGGACCTCGTCGTTACTAGATCATGTTAAAATTAAATAAATCATTCTTCCTCACCAAAGAGGAATCCTTGGGTCTCAGTCTCGTCCATCAAAAAGCAAACCTCTCTGATATCAGCATTAAGGTCATAGTCCTCAAGGTCAGCTAACACAAATGCTCTCATGGGATGTGGGTCTGGTCAACAGTGAGAGTAAGGTGATCAACACATCGCTCTCATCATCAGAGCGAAAGCGAATCTCTCTAAAACCATAATCAATAACGACTCTCGAGAGGCGAGAAAAGGTCGTCCCAGGATGATCGAAGGATGCTCCACATGGGTGGAGGTCTCCATGGGCAGTACGATAAAGTCAGCAGTAAAGCTCATGACCTGAATTTGAATGACAGTGTTCTCTAGAATAACCTTTGGCCTCTTTATTGATCCATCAAAAAATTGACAAATCATCCTGATTTTCTTCAGAAGTCCTAGAAGAATAGATTATACCAGCGAGAAGGGTATTATATTAATTCAAGCATCGCCATCAAGGATAGTGTTATCACATGAATGGTCAGAGATAGTGCAACTCACAAAAGGTGTGACAGTGTTTCCTTTCCTAGAGTGTAGATAGTGAGTGACGGTGTAGGCAATGGCCATGGTCGAGATGTGTCGCTCAGATATGCTCCTTCGCTTTCTCTTCTTAGGTTTAGGAGCATATAGTTGGTTCATGGACTGGCAAAGTGGGACCTCAATATCTATGAATAGCCTCCACCACTTCCAGTTCAATCTACATTTTTCAATATTTTGGATCTCCTCTATACAAGGGAGAAGATCAGGAATCATCGTCTACACAAGGATGACTAAGAGCAGTCTCTACAATGTCATCCTTGAGGTCAAAGGTGGGAACTGTGGTGTAAGTGTGTGTGATCAAAGGATCTAGCAGGTGTACCCTCTCCTCACAAGCTGACTCAAATGTGTGTCTCTCGAAATCTTTTTTGCATTTTTAATTTTTTTCTTATTTTTTGTATTTTGAACGATTGCAAGCTCTCATAGGAATCCTCAAATGAACCCACACATCAAATGGTGAAGCGCCATTGTGGCTCTTATTTATACTATTGAGGTCGTCAATCATCTTCTTCATTTGCTCCATCATCTGGGCCAAGTGCTCAAGAGTGGGCTTCATAAGAGGTGGCCCAACAGACCAGTCTCGGGTGAGTGGAATTGTGGGAAATGTGAGGGTGGTGATGGTGGGTAGAAATCCAAGGTCTGATACTGTGGTTGAGGCGGATATGTACAAAAGAAAAATCAGGAGTAAAGTCCTCCTGATTACATGGAGGTGGATCGGTTCGAGGGTATGAGGGATCAATAAAGACCAGATAAAAATCACTCCATACGGCCATCTCCGAAACAAAAGAAAATGATCGGGAGAACACGAAGGTCAAATCAGGATATGTGAGAAAAAAGGCCCAAATGTGTAGAGAAGATCATGTATAGACACAAAAAAACACAAACAAATATGCACAAAACAAACCCCTCAATTCACCAACTCAACACAATGAGGACCATGAAAGTTCGAGCTTTTTATCTTTTCAAGTTTTAGAGCTAGGTGATAAACACAAAGTTGTAAAATCACGTAGGATTGGGGTGCTAATCCCTAGTGTATACGTATCAAATAAAATACACATACAATGAGGAGGTTACTCGCTCCAAGATAAATATTTTTCCTTTTTTATTTTACAGTCGAGTAGTCTTACCAGTCCCAATTTTATTGTTATCACTTTTTTTGTATTTTTAATAGGAATGCATGAACCTAACAAGGAGTCAATTCTTTTTAGATCCTATGTGGTCAAAATCAGATGGAGAGAGTCGAAAAAGCAATGCAAACGAAATCGATAATAAATTCTAAGTAGAAATGCTCACCTTGCCTCCAGATCTCTTCATGCCAGGATGCTAAGTAGAATTGAAATTTATCTATATGATATGCAAAGCCGATGAATCACCCTAGAGTAGAGTATACTATTAGCATGAAGCACTAGATGCAAATTATCTAGAGAAGAGACCTAAGGTCCAGTCTTGGAAACATCTCGATGCCCACAACAATGGATCCTGCAGGCGATGCGTGAGGTTTCTCACAGCACGCAGTCTCAAATCCAAATAATCAACAATTATGATTTGACTAAGTTCAAAAACAAATCTATAGGTACATGCAAATATATTAGGGCTTTGGACCTTATCTATTGTCAAGCAAATCCTAGAACTAGGGCTCAATCACACAAAACAAATAAAAATAAAACCCTGAAACAAAGAAAAAGAAAGGTGATGAAAACGCGACAAAAATCGACGATGCCCCCAAGTGAACAATCACTCGGGCACTGGATCTAATGAAGTGCGAAGAGTCCTGGAGAGTCCAAGTTATTACAATAAATGTATCTCTCTCTTACTTTAAATTATAAATGAAATAAAGAAAATAAATGAAAATGCAATTGTCTTCAAAAATCCTCCAAGTACTCTTTTGTTGCTCTCTCCTGTTGGTTAGGTTCGAAAAAGATGACTCCGCTTCATGTGGATGTGTAGGCGCTCCTAAGAGTACCTCCCTCGATTCACGGTCTCTCGAAACAAAGTCTAACAAAGAGAGTAGTTAGATAATTCATAAAATAATATCAAATAAAATAGAAATTAAATAAAGGAAAAATATAGACAAAAGAGATAAGAAGACACAAATGAAGATACATAATCTATACGGCGTTGCTCTCCAGCAACGGTGCCATTTGAAAACTAAGGTTTTGCAGAGGTCTTGTCAATCCACAACGTGAATCAACATTCATCGAAGCAGCCTCTCACGAAACCACAATATAAATCAAGTAATGAAAAATAAGATGTGGAGTTAAAATTTAATATAACTCTACAAATAATGTGTATAGGTGCAAGTATGTGTAGAATGTCGAACACAAAGAGCAAACTAGATAAATAGGGAAAATTATGCACAAATTTGTGTTCTTCCTGTCTTTGTATTTTTGTGTGAATTTTTTATTTTATATTTTTATGCATTTAATTTTTATATTTTTTTATTGTTTTTAATTTTACAATTTCTTTTTTCTATATTTTCTGATTTTTAATAATATTTTCTTTTAAATATGTAATATAATAATATATAAAGCTATATATACAATATAGATTAACCAATTTATAACTACTACTAAAAATAATCAAAATATATGACATAAAATGTTTTAATCATTTAAATATTTTTATACTATCTTTCCATTTTATATATAATTTTTCTAATTTTTATATATTTTTAAAGTCAAAAATATTCCAAAACATTGATTAAATAAATAGATCAAACAGATTGGAAGCTAAAAATAGCAAAGTATGTCAAAAATAAATATTTCTGGGATATTTAGGAATTTTTTTATATTTTTTACAAGATTTTGGAGCTTTTTATTTTTATGTGTTTCCTTTTTCTATTTTTAGGTATTTTGGGTTTTAGAGTTTAGAAATAAATAGATAAATAAAAATAATTTTTTTCGAATTTTCAAAAAAGTTTTATATTTTTTGTAATGTTTAATTCAAACAGGGCAAAAACATGCTCTTTTGATTTTGGGATTTTTAACCAGCAGACCCTATAAACGTTTTAAAATGCCTTTACGACCTTTTGCACAACGTAATTACCCCCATCGACCCTGTAAATTAACCCCCAAGAACCCCCACAGGCTTAAAACATATTACCCAGAGGGTTCATGGGGTAAGAGTTGGCAAGTTTACAGGGTCGAGGGGGGAGTTAGGTTGTTTCAATGGTCGTTGAGGTGATTAGCAAAGTTTATGGGGTCTGCCAGGTAAAAATCCCTTTGATTTTTAATAAATAATTAAAATGAATAAAATGTAAAAATAAAAATATAACATGAATCTAGATGCTAACAGGCACGTAATCCTATTTTCTGAGAATTTTTAGAGCATGGATGATATTTTTAATAAAAGGAAAATATGCACAAAATTTAATGAACTAGCAAGGGCATTTACGCAATTAAAATAGAGCACAAGGTTGATTCTATAAAATACCCAAAAATATATAACTAATTTTTAAAGTTTCTGGACTAAACGCAAAATATAAAAGCCGTAGGGGCTTCAATGCAAAATCACCACCTCACGTGGTATCGTAACGTGAGGTGACGTGGATTGGACCAATATGTAAATAGCAGAAATAACAGGGAGTCCAGTGAAAATTTACCAAAAGTTTAACTACAAAAATAAATTACATGACTAAATAATAAAGCTACATAATTCGGGGTATGAAGTGTAAATTACCTCCTAAAGGTGCGGATTCAACGGTTCGCAGACACCCACTTATACTTGTAGCATGCGTAGGAGGCATAATGACGCTTCACCGATCTACGGTGGAGATTAGATCTGGAGCTTAATCAGACATGCAAGACGATTAGAGATCAAACAACCACGATTAAAACTAGAGCGAAGGCATTCAGACGGTTGCTGCTTGGCATGAAGAACAGGGAAAAAGGTCGCCTTCCCCAAGCTTCGATCACTGATTTCGGGTTGCTTCGACCACCTCCACGGTTGATCAAGGGCTCAAAATGTTCCCCAAGGTGATCTTCGTCTATAGGAGGTCTCAAAGAGCCTCGAGACTCATCGAAGGAGTCCCAGGAGGCCGAAGAAGCTTTGGCAACCTGGGACCCTCCTCTGAATCCCAAAGCTCCTCCTGTTGGCCTTCAAGCTCCCTACACATGCACAAAAGAATGCTAGGTTGAGGGGAAATTGCCTCGACCTATCAAAGAGTGGAATGGAGTCAGAATGGAAGGGGCGGAAGTGCTCCAGCGAGGTGGCAATGGTGGAGCACCCAAATCTGATCCAGGTGAGATCAGGTGAGAAGGAGGTACGTGGGGCGTAAAGAATCAGCAGGGGAAGAAGATGAGGTGGTCAGATGGGTGGAAGATGAGATGGTTGACGGCGACGAACTACGAATGGGTTTATCTAGGCTAAATCAGATGATAAAAGCATAAAATAAAAATGTGAAATTAAACCTAAGGCTACAGGGAATCTAATAAGTGAAGAAAAAGAACCTCGAGCAGCTGGAACTGTAAGATGGGGAACCTCATGGAGGTGCACCGCCAGAGATGGTGGAGATCGTTGTTACTCTACTTCTTCCTCGCTGCGAGCCACGGTAGAGACTCCTATCACAAGCCTCAATGCAAAGGAGATGGTCCGAGGGGTTGAAACATGGTAGAAGGGAACCAAAATTCAAAAATGGAGGTGGTCGAATATATGTACAGGCTGTGAACAGGAAGGTCTTCGAGGTGGCATGGAGATCTAAGGAAGAAGATATGGTACGAGAGAGTAGTCGGCGTGAATCAAGGATGTACAGAGAATACAACTCATGAAGGATGCATCAAGCCTTAAGCATCGTATCATGAGGGCAAAATTCGAGAAGGGGAGGTCAAAACTAGGTTCTGACAAGTCTAGGGCCTGGGTCAGACAGTTGACCCAGGTTAACGGATGGCGGGCCCTGATTGGGCCATGTCATTCGCAAAAAGACAAATAAGAAAATAAAATTGAAAAGAATTCGAAATAAAATAGAATTGATTTATTTAATTTTTGGGTTTTTTACCCAACAGACCCTATAAACTTTGCCAATCACCTCCACAACCTTGTGCGTAACGTAATTACCCTATCGAACTTATAAATTACCCCAAGAACCCTCATGAGCTTCAAACAGAGTAACCACAAGGTTCATAGGGTAAGAGTTGGCAAGTTTACGAGGTTGAGGGGAGAATTATGTTGTTTCAAAGGTCGTGGAGGCAATTGGCAAAGTTTATAGGGTTTGCCAGGTAAAAATCCCTTAATTTTTTATTAAAACATTAAAAATGCTTATTAATTTATGTAGTATTTTAATATAATTTTTATTTATTTGTAGGAAATAATTTATTACAAGTTACTTTTTAGGTTTTCATTTATAGGCATATTTACCAATGTTTTTTTATTTATTTGTATTGTGTATTTTTTATTTTATTATTTTATGTATATAATTTATATATTTATAACTTATTTTTATATTTATAAATATATTTTTGTTATATTTTTCTAATAAAATATGTACACTTAAATAAACAAGGATATATATTATAGGTATAAGTATTGTATAGTCAACTATGTATTTTTGTATTCATTTTATTATAATGTTTTTTATGATTTTATTCTATTCTAAATATGTAAATATATTATAAATAATATTTACAGACTTATAAAGATTAAATAAAATGAATATTTTATTCAGATAAACTATACAGTATGGGTCCAAAACTAAACTTTCACACCTTAACTCTAAATTAAATGAAATTACCTCCATTAAATAACTTATTAAAAGTTATATATAATTAAAGGTGATTTTGGTATATTTTGAGTTCATATGGAGAACTTATTGGTCTGTGAAGTTAGTATTTTGGAATCTTATTTTGAGTATAAAAAGTACATTGTATATTGTTTTTGTGTGAAATCAAGTTTGTATTTTTATCTACAACTTTCATGTACAAAGTTTCTTTATTTGAGGTATAATTAATAACGAATAAAATAGGTCCCAAAAATACATAATTGATTAATAAAAGAATGGGAAATTTATTGTGTTTTTGACCCTTATCTCCCTCTACCTTATTCCTTGTCTACTTAGTCATCAAGATGCCAAGGTATTGGGGTTTAGGGTCATAAAATACCTTTGGAATTTTATTCTTTTCTTTTTTTACTTTATAATTTTGGCATTAAAAAGTATATTTTATCTATAATAAATACAATAAATAATGAATGTTAATTTGTACAAAATAATGTTATTTACATGCATTTAGCTAGGATTTTCAAGGCCAAGATGATAGAATAAAGATGATTAAATGGAGACTCATCAATCGGGTCGGGATACAATGGCCACAAATGTATAACTTCCGATCTTCCCATTGGCTTGTGTCTCATGTCGGCAAATCTAGCCATCTACCACTTCAACTGAGGTGAGCAAAGTGCAAAGTGCATATGTGCAAGCTAGGTCACTTTCGACAAGAGTCATGCATGTGTTCCAAAATACACTACTTAGGTAGTCAGGACGACACTGAACTAAGTCTCGTTGTCTCAAAGAATTAAGTCTAGCAGACCTAAAGTGCCTCGATACCAGTTCCTATAAGGTTCCTGTGATTAAGTGGATTAAGGTCCAACCAAGCTCCAAAATTCAGATTTTACTTAGACTTGTTCAATTATCAATTAGACTCTTGTTCAATTATCAACATCAATCCAAAAATGCAAAGGATATGTACAATGTAAATAATTTTTTTTGTGATGCAATTTTCTGATTTTGATATTTTTATGGGGTTTTGAAAAGTTTTGAAATTTTTTATGCAGGTTTTTAAAAAGATTTTTGCAAATTTTTTGGAGTTTTGATTTTTGCAAATTTTTAGTGATTTTTTTCAAAAAAACAAGAGTTTTTAGGGAAAAAAGGGATATGTGCAGATATTTACACATGAGTGCTTTATATTATTTACAAGAATTTTAGATTTAGGTATTTACGTGTTTGTATATAAAGGGTTTGTAAAGGAACTTTATTTACTTAACTCATGTACATAGTTCTCAAAATAATTTGAAAATATGTTCACAAACATTTTGAAAATTTTATTTTTCAAACTAATTGACAAATAGTTTTTATAAACATTTATAAAATTTTAAAATCATTTTGCAAAGATTTTCAAACAGTATTTATAGATTTTTCAAACAAATTTTGCAAACATTTTTCAAACCATTTACAAATAGCTTTTGAAAACATTTTTATTCAAACAAATAGAAGAAGTTTTTACAAACAAAATGTTTTTACAAAGGTTGAAAATATTTTACAAATATATTCTAAACAGTTTTCAAAAGATTTTTCAAAGAGATTTTCCAACCAATTTTCAAACATTTTGTAAAACAATTTTAACCTGATTTATTAATCAGTATATACAAAGAATTGGATGTGTGTTTTAAATTTTGTTAATTAGATATATTATTTGAAAATACGAAAGAACGAGTTATGGGTAAAGTATATACAATGTATATATGACCCCCCCATACTTAACTTGAGTTATGTCCTGATAGATCAAAGAGAAAAGGAATACATAACTCGTACTGAGTATTAGAAAGTCTATACGACAATGACTGAATAACGAATGAGAAGTTGATCGTCCCCCCTATACTTAGGGTCAAATAATCCTATGTATAACAGACTATATTCTACATGCAAGGAGGGTTGATGGTGGAAACGAATAAATCATTGGTTCATCTTGTCTCCCATATACTTAGGGTAAAATATCCCTAATTATAGACAGCTAGTCAAGAGTTGAGGAGACAACCGAGGGATCTAAGAATGAACAACCTGAGGGTGCGCACCACCCCTACACTTAGGATGAAGCATATCCTAAATATAACATAGATGAATAGGGTGAGGGCAACATCGAAGAAAGAATTTAAAGAATGAAAATGAAAAGAAGAAAAGAAAAGAAGAAAAAGATTGACTAATCAAAAATGTTTTTGAGTGCCTTGTCTGATTGCTCTGATGTTGTGGCTTCAACCTCATCATGGTAGACCACCTATATTGCAGCAACCACGGACAGAAACATATCATGTTCAAGATAAGGCTTAAGTAATTGTCGTTGATTACAAATAGTTATGTGTCAGATGACAAACCAGATATAATAATACTTTCATTGTCACACGCATGCTTTACTATGAAAGGCTTGGTCCATTTGCTCTTCAACTTCCCTTGGAATAATTTGATATTTACATCAAACAACCAAACCTTCTGACTAGGTTTGAAGGTCTTGCGACAGATATGCATGTCGTGCCACTTCTTGACCTTCTCCATGTACATCAGGCTATTATCATATGCATACTCATGGAATTTGAGAAGTTGATTCAGATCCAACTTCTATTCTTTCCAGCCTTCTTGGAATCAAATTACAGACATTTATCGCCCATAAAGATTTATGAATGATTTCCACAGGCAAATGGCATGGCTTGCCGTACACCAGACATTAGGGAGACATTCCTAATGGTGACTTGTAGGTGGTCTGATAGGCCTAAAAAACGAAATTAAGAAGTTGTAACCAATTCTTCCTATCGGGGCACACAAGTTTCTACAGAATTGTCTTTATCTCCCTATTTGAACACTCGGCCAGGCCATTGGACCGTGGGTGGTACGAAGAGGCGACACGATGTCCAATGTAGAATTCTTGTGTTAGCTTCTTAACCTCTCTACTGATGAAATGTCTACCCCCATCGGATATCAGAATTTTGGGGATCCTGAACCTTACAACGATTTTTTCCCTCAGGAACCAGCAGTCGGTGCGACTGTCGATAGTTGGGGTTGGGATAGCCTCCGCCTAATGACTGAGGTAATCGACAACTAGCAAGATATACCCATATCCCCGACTATTGGGAAATTGTCCCATAAAATTAATACCCTATGCATCAAAAACATCTAAGATCTGAATGTACTTCAGAGGCATTGTGATGAATCTCGGATTTATCACTCTAAATCTCATTAATTAAGCTCAGATCCCTCAAAATCAACAGCATTTCTGCATTTATTCTGCATAATTAGCATTCATGCATGATTTCATAAGAATTGCATTATAGCATTAATTTCTGCATAACATAAGAAGCCAAAAATCCAAGCCATAAATGACCTATAATTAGCCTAACTTCCCCTATTTTTAACTCCTTCATGCTAACACCGCATAACCCAGAACCACCTCCACTGTGTACATGTCACTAACAAGAATAAATGAAATATACAAAAAAATCACTAACCCTGTTAAGTGGATCAAAAACCCAAACCCTAGTTTCAGGATTGTCAGACTAAAAGCCCCATATCTTCCCCATCCGGTGTCTGATTTGATCCTACTCACTTTTGAACTAATGCACATTCAATTACCTTCAAAACAAGACCAAGTTCAAGTGAATCGGAGCTCGTATGTGAAAGTTGGGTTTTGGGCCTCTTTTGTAAATTGTATATTTTAGCGGTTTTCTGACCTATATTTTATGTATATATTTTCTTTATCAATAAAAATCTTAAAAAATTAGATTTAGATGTCTTTTATTTAGCTTTGATTTTTCCATATTTTTCCGGATTTTTATCTTATTTAAAAATGACAAAAAATTAGAAAATCAAAAAAATCAAGGTATTCTATGTACATGGGATACCCCAAAAATTCACTTTTTACATTTGACCGATTTTGCATTTGATGTACTCATGAAAGTTGTAGATCTCGTCGAGACGAGCATTTTTTGTGAAGGAACTTTTTTGATCCAAGGTTGTTTACTATTTCTTTTTGATTTTACAAAAGATTTTTATTTTCGAATTTTGTGGTGCTGACATGTGGCAGCACCTTGTGCCGCCACGTGTCAGCATTTTTAGCCTTTTTATTTCATTTTTATAAAAAATTTAATTAAACCGGTCGCATGTGCATCGCACGTGCCTCCCAAGCACGTGCTCCGCACGTGCTTCGCCTGCCCCCTCTCCAACCATTCGCCATGTGCCACCCTCAGGGCCGTCCAATCTCAACCGATCGGACGGCCCGCATCCTTCGTCTACCTCCCAACGCCCCCTCTGAGTTCTCCGCCTCTGACCGCATCGCCAATAGCCCAACAACCTCTGCTCCTTCTGCGCCCCTTCCCTGATATCTCTGTAACCCTCAACGGCCACCCGCAACCTCCGCGAGCCTCATCTCCATCGCCAGCCCCTCATCCTCTGTTATTTAAGAGCTCTGGCGTCAACCCCAGACCCCCATCTGCCGTCAATCCCCAAGAGACCCTCTCCGGTATGACAGACCAGCGTGCCCTCCTCCGTCGGCGTGATCCAAGGTCGACAGACCTTGTCGCAGCGTCGCTACAAGCAGCTGCCTCGCTCCGGCCGCTCGTCGCCGTAGAGCATACCTTCCTCTCCCAGGTACTCTCTTCCTCTTTCTCTCTCCCTCTCTCTATCTCTCTCTCTCTCGTCGCCTCCGAGCTTCTCGTCGCTCGGAGCTCCGCCTCTCATCCCCGACTCTGACAACCTCCGCTTCACCTACAACTCCACGCCGTCGATCATCAACACTTCAACCTCCACGACTCCAACACCGCAAGCTTCCCCCACAGCACTGCCTTTGAGCCTCCATCTCCGCCTCCCACTCTCCATCGACTATAGCAATCGTCCATCGCCACGATCGTCGTCTTCACCACAGCCCACCTCCTCCACCGGGCACCTACGACTCCGAGCTTTTCGGTGAGCCACCGACCATCTTCTCCGATGTTTGCCTCCTCCCGCTTCGTCATCGACTGCCAGGAGCTCCAAGCTCCGATCGCCACCGTCTCCGACAAGGCAACACCTTCACCGACCTTCATCGACAGCTACTTCTGCCTTCACCATCATCAACTTCGCCTCAGCTTCACCGACACCGACGATCACCATCAGCCACGGTCACCTCCAGCATTGACTCCTCCGCGTCTTCGCCAAACGCTCCAGCCTTCACCCGTCGACCACCGGAGCTACGCCAGAAGCCTCCCCTTACCGGACTCCGCCTCTTCACCAACGACCGTCGGTCGTTGATAACGGCGACAGACCATGAGGGTCACCATGAATAAATAATACAGAGGTGTCGCTGAGGCGACCGCTCGCAGAATATGGGGGTTGATCAGCAATTAACCCACAACAAATAATACAACAATCATGCTCGAAGATAAATGTGAATTAATTTTTATTTACTCTACCATAAAATGTATAGGGAACAAGCATGTAGAGGTCGAACCACAGAGAGCTATACAAAATGCATGAGCCTTCAGGTGCGAATGAGTCATCCTTGCGAGAAGTGGGTTTTAATTAATTGAATATATATATCTCTGTTTTTGTTTTTTTTATTTATTTATTATTATTATTTTTTATGTTTGTTTTTATATATAGATATAGATAGATAATAATAATATAATTAGGTAATATATATATAATTTTTTAGGGAATACATATATATAGATAAAGGGGCACTATAATACTTACAAAAATACTTAAAAATAGTCAAAAATTAAGAAATAAAATCTTTTTAGCTTTTTCATCATTTTTTACTGTTTTTGTGATTTTTGGACATTTTTGAGAATATGTTTAGTATTTTTAATTAACTACATAATAGCAAACATTGGAATAAGGTCTGGCTGTAATAAAAATGAACATTAAAAATAGTTACAAGCCTCAAAAATTTTCCACACCATTTTTCTAATAAAGACGATAAAATACAGCATAAATAGGGCTTGAGTTTGTATTTTTTTGATTTTTTTGTGATTTTTAATATTTTTTTGAAGTTTTTGGGTATTTTCGCATTTTTAAGGTTTTCCTTTTTAGATTTTTAGGGATTTTTGGACTGACACTAGAGTAGGACAAAGTACACCATAGGGAATTTTTTTAGAATTTTCCAAGGCATTTTGATATTTTTTTGGGATTTTATAATCTTGACAGTGACTAAAAGACATGTTTTTTATTTTTAATAAATACAAAAAGGCCATAAAATGACAAACTAAAAATATGACATGCAAGCACAGCCAATCAGTAGCTTAAGTCTATTTTTCCAAGATTTTTCGATTTAACATGAAGCACAAAATAAATAGACAAAACATTCAAAAGTTAAATGGTCTGGCAGGGGTGTTTTTGCAAATAAAATAGTTCACAGGGGCATACATGCAAAAATCACAGTAAAAATACACTTTAATTTTTATTTTCAAGACCATTTAATAATTACAGGGACCGGAGGGACTTAGCTGCAAAATTTCACGCGCCTCACGTGGTCACTGCACGTGAGGTGCGTAAGGACTAAAGTGTAAATATGAAAACATCGGGGGCCTTTTTGCAAAACAAACATTTTATTTACAACGGTGACTTTTATTTTTGGCATTAAACCGTAAATACAAAAAGCGAGGGGGTGGATGTGAAATTTACCCCTAATACAAACGTGGCATCCGACGGATCTGCTCCTCTCACTTGCCACGCGTCGTCTCCTGGACGCCCGATGACGCTTCGCCGATGAAGCGCTGAGATTAGATCAGCTCCGCTGATCTGACGGTGGGTACGATGCTCCATCGGACGGTTCCTGTTGAATCTGGGGCGGCTCTCCTTATCTGACGGCGCTGAAGCCCCCTGGAAGAACGGGGAAGAAGCTCGGAGCTGGCGAGCTTGGATCGAAGAGCTTGGGCTCCTCCAGGGTTCTCCGGCGAGTCTGAAGTGTTCTGAAGGTGGCTGGAAGCGTCCCGCGTTGATTGATGGCGTGTTCATGGCTCCTGGGGGTCCGAGTCGATGAAGCGAGGTCGGAGAAGAAAAGGGCCCCCAGGAACCTCTTCCCGGATCCGTGCGAGTCCAGTTGGGCTCGATTCTTCGAAGTACCTGCACAGGAAGAACCGCAGGCGAGAGAGCTTGCTCCTCGACCCGGGGTTTTGAAGCTACGATGCACAATGGAGATCGGCGGAGGGGCTCCGGCGAACGGTGGAGGGGGAGCTCCGATTCGCCAGGACCTAAGGTCCTGGGTTGAACAAGTGCGCGAAATGGATGAAGAAAGCGTCGAGGAACGAGATGAGATGCTGGGGGCGGTCGGATATGGTCGAAACGAGGGTGGAGAAGTCGCCGGAGCGGAGCTCCGGCGAACTTCGAATTTTGATTTTTAAACTACAGACATTTATTAAAACCTAATCTAACGACTGGAATGAAAAGCTAACATCTAAGGCTAACTAAAGATGCATAGAAAGAGCAGCTCTTATACCTGGGGGCCTCTAGGGAGCAGGGCGGACGCCGGAGCTCCGCCGCGTCAAAATCTCCTCCCTCCGGCCGAGTCACGGCGCTGGGCTACTCCCCCTGTCACGAGGAACAATCCAGGAATGAGATCTAGGCTTTAGGTTGGAATAAAAGTGGCCAAAATGAGGAAGGAGGCGGAGCTTGTTATTTATAAACATTGGCGAGTGGCCTTATTGACCGGCGATTATTGCATGATCTAAAGAGTATTAGGTTGACCTAAGGAATCGGCGGGCATCATGGATGATTAGGGAGTGATTCTTGCGAAGGAAGTATCTTCGATTGATGGATGGTATGCCCGGGAAAAAAGGGAGAAGACGGGCGAAGAGATGGGTTGCGTCACATCGGGCGGCTGGAGGTCAAGTTGACTGGAGTCAACTCGCAGAGAGACCTGATTGGTCCACCTCAGCCGCTAAAGGACAAAACAGAAGCCCTGATGGAAGATTGATTTATTTGACGCCCTAAATGATTTTATTAATTTTTCTTATAAAATAAAAAATGTGTAATGTGTATTATTTCATCTAGTATTTATTTATGATTTTTATTGAATTTTTCGAGGTGTTTTATTATAGTTTTATTTGAATAATGTGTATATGTATGTATTTACATGTATTTTTAGGTATTTTATTTTTAATTTATTTATTTTCTTTTATTATTTTATTGGCTTATTTTATAAATTTATAATTTATTTTTGTGAGTATAAAGGTATTTTTGTTTGATTTTTATGGGTTTATTCATATTTTTAAATAAATAGGTATAGGTGTATGTAGGTATACTTATAGGTGTTTTATCTATCTATTTTATATACTTAATTTATTTATTATATTTTCTTGATTTTTATTTTGGTTTTGTATTTTTAATGAGTTATGTATATACTATTGTAAAAATATAAACAATAAAGGAATCAATGCATCAAATCCTTTTCATTTGTATATAGGTGTATACTATAGGTATTTGGTCTATGAATTTTGTATACCTATTTTATTAAATTATTTTTGGTTTTCTTCTATTTTTAATATGTATGTGCATTATATACATTATTTACAAAATTCTAAAAATATGAATTTGTACAAATAATAAATACTGAATAAAATGAATATTTTAATCGGTCCTATATACAAGAAGGGCCCAAAACCTAACTTCTACATATGGACTCCAAAAATTATGAAACAAATTTTATAAAATAGTTCATGAAATGCTATATACAATTAAAGGTGAGTTTGGGTGATTTGGAGTTTTTATTTGCAAGATATGGGTCTGTGAAGTTGAGATTTTGGCTTTTTATTCTGTGTATAAAATGTACACTGGGTATTATTTTTACAAAAACGAAATTTTGTGTTTTTATTCACATTATTATCTACAACTTTCATGTACAAAGTTTCTTCATTTGTTGAATAAATAATTATGTACAAAATAGGTGCCAAAAATGCATAAATGGATGGATGAATAAATGAGGTATTTATTATATTGTTGGCCCTTATCTCCCCCTACTTTATTCCTTGTCGACCAATTCCATGCTGGCCTTGGTCTCGAGGTTAGGGTCATAAAATACTTGCAATATTTTATTCCTTTTTCTTTTCTTCTCTTTATTCTATAATTTTGGCATTAAAAACCTTATTTAATGTACAATAAATACAAGAAACAATGAATGCTATTATATACAAATTAATGCTATTTACATGCATTTGTTGGGGTTTTTAAGGCCAAAAAGATAGAATAAAGGTGATGAAATGGAGATTCATCACCCCCTATACTTGCCTTTGCTAGTCCCTAGCAACTACTTATGCAATAAGTGCAAAAAGAATAAAGAAAAGAAAAAGGAAAATGAAAGAAATATAGAGTTAATCGGGATGCTTTCAGTGCAATGCATGTCCTTACAAAATCTGAATTTGGAGCTCCTGTCAGACCTTGGGTGTGAAGGTGTGTGGAACCTAGTCGGGAACCAACTCTAAAATACAACAGCCTTCGATAGTCACAGAACTCGGTTCAACCCACCTCAACAGCCGGGTCAGAACCAGTCTACATCATACGCAAAACCTTATAATCGTGAGGCTGACTTGTACGGTGTAAGTGATAATGGCTCTCCTCAACTGAAATGATAAAGGAACTGACTTCTCCAGAATGACAACCCAATGATTCCCCAATCCAACAGCTCTTTCCTCGAGGAGCAGGGTATTCCCTTCTAAGTTCAAGTGGCAACCAGCTCAAGAGGAGGGGGTGAAGAGAAGAATGGACGGTAGCCAGTGTAGCTACCTATCCCGGGATGCAAGACCAGTGTAGTCAAGTCATCCAGCTGCAGGCTTACATATTTGACTTTGGAGCTCAAGCTTGCTTATTGACTGTACATACTTTGCAGGCATTTTTTTTGTACAGGCCTGACCATTTTTTTTTTCAACATACTATTCACAGCAGCATTTACATAAGGAGTTTTTCCTCTTGAGCCAGTAGACTATCCCTCTTTTGAAGCTTTATCGCAACCCACAATCTCCTGTCTTTAGACCTCATTGCTATTGGATCCGGTTGGGACGCACTTCCCTCCCTAGACGAGGACGAATGTTTCCACCCGTGTGCGTCTCAGACTGGCAAATCCAACCCCCTCACCACTCCAACTGAGTTGAGCCAAGTGAAAGGTGCAGGTGTCCAAGTTAGATCACGGTCGGCAAGAGGCATACGTGTGTCTCGAAAAGTTCTAGTTAGTCCACAGAGGTGACTTGAACCCAGCCCTGATTTCTCAAAGAATTAAGTCTGCATAGACCTGAAGTACCTTAAACCGAGTTCCCATAAGGTTCCAGTGCAATTAGGTGCGGTAAGGTCTAACCGAGCTCCAATTTGAGACTTTGTTAGACTGATTCAATCATCAAGCTTCACTCAAAAAGAATATGAATGGTATGCTTATGCTATGCACAATGAATGATGCAATTTTTCACAAAAATTTGAAAGGATCAAAGAATGTTTTTACAAAAAGAATTTCTGCGCAGGAAGTACGAACTGAAAATATTCAAAAAGTCTATACACTTATTTACACGGGCGTGCTGCTTTATTTACAAAATTTAGGAATTTTTAGCAACTTTACAGGTGTGAATGAAATAGTTTATTTGGGTATGTACAGAAAGAATTGTATGTGTCTTGTTTCTGATTTACTAGTATTTGCAATGGTGTTCTTATTAGTTTTTGAAAATAATTTTGCAAACTATAGTACACGATAATTTTTGCAATCATTTACACATATTTGAAATCATTTTTGCAAAGATTTTTCACGCTATATGTATATATACAATTTCTACAATAATTTTGACAAGCATTTTTCAAAACATTTGCACATAGGTTTTTGAAATCCTTTCTTTCTCACAAAGAAAATTTTTGCAATCAACACAGTTTCACACATTTGAAATCATTTCACATCAAATTTTTCAAAACTGGTCACACTATTTTTCAAATCATACTGTATAGGTATCTGATTTATTAATCAGTAGATACAAAAGAAGAAAAATCGTATTTGATGTACAATATGGTTTCAGTTCTTATAAACTTTATTTGGCTTATTCCTTATTTACAAATGAGAGATTTTTGTGCGGATTCCTCAGACTTATTCGAGAATTATTTTCACAAGGGTTTTTGAAAACTCTAGTCCAAAATAATTTTGCAACGTGTACACGCATTTGAAAATCCTTTTACAAAAGTTTTACACATCATAGATAGATTTTTCAAAACAACTTTGACAATCAAACTTTCACAATCATTTGTACACTAATTTTCACACATTTTGCTTTCACTCAAAGAAAATAAGTTTTACACACAAAACTAATTTTTCAAACGTTGAATACTTGTACACGCTGTTTTCAAACAAATTTCACAAGATTTTTCAAAGGAGAATGTTTCGTACAGAACACTTTTCTGACTCACTAGTCAGTATAATTACAAGGAGTCTGAGGAGCTCACAATCATCTTTCATCATTATAAAGCTACTTTTTACATTTTATTTTATGTTGTAGTGATATTTTATTTTTCAGTATGAGTTATGGCTTTTAGTATATACATGGTATATACGACCCCCCTATACTTAGCTTGAGCTATGTCCTCATAGATCGAAAGGAAAAAGCAAAGACATAACTCGTACTGAGTATAGACAGATCTAAAGAATAAATATGAATGAATGAGAAGTTGACCGTCCCCCCTATACTTAGGATCAAATAATCCGAAGTATAGCAGACTGTACAAAAAGCGGGGAAGGTCAAGGGTGTGAATATACTGATCGTACTCAGATTGTCTCCCCCTATACTTAGGGTAAGATACTCCTAAGTATAGACAAGAAGAGGAGACAATGGAGAAGATCGAACCGAAATCAAAAACTCTAGGTGCACATCCCCCTATACTTAGGACAAAGTACGTCCTAAGTATTGAAAACTGTCTACAAAGGCGGCACCTTTTAGATAGAAAAAGAAAATAGAAAAGGAAAAGAAGAAAAGAAGAAAAGAAGAAAATCAGAGAAATAGTGGTTGGAGTACATCGTCCGAATCTTTTGGTGCTGCAGGTGCTGTGGAGATGTCATCGTGGTGCACTAGTTGAATAGAGTCAACAATGGCCAAGAATGCATCGGGTTCCAAGTAAGGCTTCAGTAGTTGGCCGTTGACGACGAAAGGCTGTGCGTCAGGGGACAATTCGGATATCGCAATGCTTCCGTTGTCACGCACTTCACATACTCGGAATGGCCCTGTCCACTTACTTTTTAATTTACCTGGGAATATCCGCAACTTTGCATCAAACAATCACACTTTCTGCCCAACATCGAAGGTCTTTCGTCTGATGTGCCGGTCATGCCAGCGTTTCACCTTCTCCTTGTACATCAAGGTGTTATCGTATGCGCAGTCTCGGAATTCCAAGAGCCTGTTCAGATCATCTTTTCTCTTCTGACCACTTTTTCGTGAGTCCAAGTTACAATTACTAATTGCCCAAAGAGATTTGTGAATTAATTCCACGGGCAGATGGCATGGTTTTCCATATACAAGACGGTAGGGCGACATGCCCAAGGGAGACTTGTAGGCCGTACGGTAAGCCCAAAGAGCTGAGTCCAAGAGTTGAGACCAGTCTTTTCTGTTTGGCCTAACAAGTTTCTGCAATATGGTCTTGATTTCTCTATTTGATAACTCTGCCATGCCATTGGTCTGCGGATGATAAGGAGATGCGACACGGTGATCGATGCCGTATTCCTTCGTTAATTTCTTAACCTCTTTGTTGATGAAATGGCTACCCCCGTCTGAGATGAGAATCTTTGGTATCCCAAACCGCGAAATGATGTTCTTTTTCAGAAACTGGCAAACTGTTTTGTTGTCAGCGGCTCGGGCGGGAATAGCTTCAACCCAACGACTCACGTAGTCGACGGCAAGAAGGATGTGCTCAAAACCTTGACTGTTAGGGAAAGGTCCCATGAAGTCAATGCCTCATGCATCGAAGACGTCGGCTATCTGAATAATTTTCAGAGGCATTGAATCTTTGGCAGTGAGTGTACCTTTCAGTCGCTGACAGTCAATGCATCTTTTAACAAAGTCTGCTGCATCCTTGAATAATGTGGGCCACCATAAGCCACACTGCAATACTTTCGCTGCCGTACGATCTCCAGAATGGTGCCCACCAGATTCGAGCGAATGACAATGCTCGAGGACACTAGATTGCTCCGTCTGAGGGATGCACCTGCGCCAAATACAATCTGCTCCTTCTTTGAATAAAAGAGGATCTTCCCACTGGTAGAAGAGGATGGTCGACATGAATTTGTTTCTCTGGTTCTTCGTCCAATCCGACGGTATTACCCCAGAGGCGAGGTAATTGACAATGTCAGCATACCAAGGGAGAGCATCCACGGCTAAGATAGCTTCGTCAGTGAAGGTTTCTGTGATAGGTGCATTGCTCATAGGAGGCTCATGCTGCTCAATTCTGGAGAGGTGATCTGCTACCACATTCTGAACTCCAGGTTTGTCCTTAATTTCCAGATCGAATTCCTGGAGGAGAAGGATCCAACGAATCAGTCTGGGCTTGGCATCCTTCTTCTGCTGTAGGTACCGGATAGCAGAGTGGTCTGTGAAAATTGTGACTTTTGACCCTAACAGATAGGATCTGAACTTCTCTAAGGCGAAAACCACAGCCAACAATTCTTTCTCTGTTACAGTATAATTTCTTTGGGCTTCATCTAATGTTCTACTGGCATAGTGAATGGCATAGGGCGCCTTGTCTTTCCTCTACCCTAGAACAGCTCCGACTGCAAAATCTGACGCATCGGTCATTATCTCAAATGGGAGAGTCCAGTCGGGAGGCTGTAAGATGGGAGCCTGAGTGATGAGCTCCTTCAACTGGTTGAATGCAAGGAGAACTGGCTGATCAACGATGAACTCGGTTTCCTTGCACAGAAGTTCGGTCAGAGGTCGGGCAATGCGGCTGAAATCCTTGATGAATCGCCTGTAAAATCCCACATGCCCCAGGAATGACCTCACATTCTTAACTGACTGAGGTGGTTGAAGATTGGAAATGACATCCACCTTTACTGGGTCGACTTCCATGCCACGTTTGGAAACGACGTGGCCCAGCACAATACCCTCTGTGACCATAAAGTGGCTCTTTTCCCATGAGAGCACTAAATTGACTTCCCGGCATTTCTGAAGCACTCTGTCTAGGTGCTCGAGGCAAGAATCGAAACTATCACCATAGACAGAGAAATCATCCATGAACACCTTGAGAAAACTGCCTACCATCTTGGCGAATACAACTAGCATGCATCTTTGGAAGGTTGCGGGTGCATTGCATAATCCAAAGGGCATCCTCTTGAAGGCGTAGGTGCCGAACGGGCAAGTGAAGGTAGTCTTCTCTTGATCCTCAGGGCGATTGCCACTTGGTTGTACCCGGAGTACCCATCCAGGAAGCAGAAGAACTCCTTGCCTGCTAATCTCTCCAAGACTTGATCAATAAATGGCAAGGGAAAGTGGTCCTTCTTAGTTGCTGCATTAAGACGGCGGTAGTCAACACACACCCGCCAGGAGGTTGGTACCCGAGTAGAAATTTCCTCTCCTTTATCATTTGTAACCACGGTAAGCCCAGATTTCTTGGGAACAACATGCAGCGGGCTTACCCATTTTGAGTCGGAGATGGGATAGATGAAGCATGCGTCACACCACTTCGTGATTTCTTTCATGACTACATCCCGAAGGTTAGGGTTCAGCCTTCTCTGAAATTCGCGGGACGGCTTGGCATCGTCTTCTAGATAGATATGGTGTGAGCACAGAGCTGGATTTATCCCTCGGAGGTCTGATACGCTCCAACCAAGTGCCTTGCGATTCTTTTCTAGAACCTCGAGAAGTCGAGATTCCTGATCCGGATTCAGTCTGCTGCTGATAATGACCGGATACATTTGTTCTTCACCCGCAAGGTAAGCATACTTCAGGCCTGCAGGAAGTGGCTTGAGTTCTGGTTTCAGTCTGTCCACTTTATCGGTCACTTCTGATACCGTGCTGGTGGTGGGATGTATCTTGAGGCTGTTACCATCCTCATCAATCTGTTGAGATTCTGATAATGCACCTAACGGTTCTGCGGTAGGCTGATCATGTTCGGTCTGGAGTGAATACTCAAGAAGATGCACCTGCATCTGGGAATCCGTCTCCCACAACTCCTCGGAGCATATGCTGACTGTGCTTTCCAAGTCCTCCTCAAGAGTGAGGATTTCTCGGGTCCATGGATCGTCCAATGACAACTCTGAATCTCTGATCTCTGCAATAAAATCACAGTCTGCTTCTGATGCTGCTTGACTCTCATCAGTTGTGGCATTCTGCTCCTTGTTCATATTGATTGTGATTTGCTGGGGGTTCGAGCTGAAAGTGATCTTTCTAGACCCGTAATCAACCACGGCACCTGAAGTACGGAGAAATGGTCTGCCAAGGATGATAGGAGTCTGGAGCAGTGGTGCAGGCGAGTCCATATCAAGGACTACAAAGTCAGCTGGGAATTTCATCTCCTACACGGTAACTATCACGTCTTCCAACAGACCTCGGGGCCGCTTGACGGATCGGTCAGCGAACTGAAGGATCATACGTGTCTGCTTGAGCGGTCCCAGCCCGAATTCCTGCATTATGGACGAGGGCAGAAGGTTGATGGAAGAACCACTGTCAAGAAGAGTACGCTCGAAGACCTGGTCAAAAATCACACAACTGATCAGAGGTGCTCCTGTATCTTGCTTTTTCTGGGGGAGGTTGGTGATAGCTGCAACTGTGGCCATGGATAGAACGCGCTTTTCTACTTCTCGGCGTCTGTTGTCTTGCGCTGGGCAACGCCTGTTAGTACATGCCTCTTTTAGTCCTTTCTTCACAGCTGGCATGTATTCCACGGCCTTCAATAAGGGAATCTCAACAGTCAATTTATCCAAAATGTCCACGACACCTGGATCAGACAATGCATTTTTTCTTTTTGCAATTTTTTTGGATTTTTGTATTGCATGCGGAAAAGGAATATTCACATTACTGGTAGGGAAATTAGAGTTCTTGTTTACATCAAAATCATTGCCCACAGAATGTTGTACATCCGGACTACAAAAAGGAGTACAAGCTGGATCTGAATATGCTGGTGTGGCTGGGCGATCAAAAAGGGTAGCATCGGCTCCATCGGCTGGCAAGGGATCGGCTGCTGCTGGCGGCTCCTCCAAGGCTGGCGCGGCTTCGCTTCTGCTACAGGCTTCTTTTTGTTGTTTTTGTTTTTGCTGATTTTTTTGTATTTTTAGCTGAGGCTGATGACATGGCACGACAGCAGGACTGGCTTCTCCTTCCTCTTCCTCCTCACCCGCCCCTGGAGCTGGCACGGCTGATGCGGAAGATGACGATCCACCTGTTTCTTTATTTACCCCATATCTGGTAGCAGGCGGAGGCAAGGTCCTACCGCTCCTGAGAGTAACAGCATTAGAATAAACAGTAATATCATTATCACATACGGACTGGACATCACATTCTACCTGCTCCTTTTTCTTGAAATTGTTGGGGTTGGCTTCGACCTGCGTCGGAATGGTAGTGCGAGTGGCGGTCAGGTCATCAAGCCGCTTGGTCATCTCCGCTAGCCCTTTAACAAGCTGGGCTAGACACTCCATGGTGGGATTAGCTGGGGGCACATCAGAAGATTCAGCATGCAGACCACGCTGCTGTTGGTTAGATGGGTGGGGAGGCTGCTGGTGGTGTTGCTGTGGTGGAGCAGGAAGTTGAAGTTGCTGGTAGGACGGAGGTGGATACTGCTGGTATGGTTGAGGCTGAGCAGCCGCATACTGGTGATACGGCTGTGGATGGCGGTACTTGATGAGCGGAAAACCCGAGGGAACGAGGTAAAGGTATCAAACAGGTCGTTGCGACCTCTAACACTCGGGGTCACTCAATCAAGAAAATCGAACCGCAAAATCAATCAAAGATCAAACAAGGCAAGCAAGCGGTCCTAGCTATAAGATTAACCTGGTATAGCTCCCAGGGTCGAACACAAGGAGCACGGATTGGCCTAGGGCCTACGAAGTAGTGAAAATAAGATAAAATAAAAGAAAAGTGTTTTTTAGTGGTTTTTAATAATTTTTATATTTTTTTGGATTTTTAAAAGATAAAGAAAATAAAAGGAAACAAATATCAACACACTTAGGCAAATTATTTAACACACCAAAAATAAAGCAAAAATTCAGGAAAAAGTATTTTTATGTTTTTTAAGTTGTTAAGTGTTTTTGATGAATTTTTGATATTTTTCTAATGGGTAAATTATTTTCTAAAAATCAAACAGTGCTAAAAATCCTAGGTACTGTCCAGCAAGGCCTAAAACTCAAAAATAAAATATTTAAGAGTCTCAACAGGCCTTGGAGGTAATTTTCCTGTAATCTAGAAAGGATAAGGAAAATTTAGGCACCCTAATTATTGTTTTTGGATTTTTAAATTATTTATTATAATTTTTGTAAGTTTTAAAGTGTTTTTCAATTTTTAGGGTTTTTAAGTGATGAAAAATAGCCAAAATTGGCTAGAAAATCAAACAACAAGCAAGAAACAGTAGCTAATTTTTTTAGAATTTTTAGAGGTGATTTTATATTTTTTTGGTATTTTTAAACCTAGACAGTAACTAAAAAGAAGGTTTTTGAATTTTTAAAAATACTAATTAAAGTCAAAAATGTCCTCAAAAATTCTCAAAAATCCAACAACATGGCAGGAGCCATGTGTCAAATTTTCATCGAATTTGGAGGTGGTTTGATATTTATTCAAAAATCAAAGAGGGGGCACTGTGCACAGGGACATAAGTGCAAATACCCTCAAGTCTGGGGGCCAAGGTGCAAAAATCCCAGCAAGTCACGCGCGTGGCGCGTGCCTGGGGCACTCAGGGGCCTTTTGGTAAGAAAAACCAAGTTCCAGGGGCTTTTGATAACTCGTACCAAAAACCCAGGGACTCGGTTGCAATTTACCCACTAATACACGCACATGTAGAAATAAAAATGCTCACAGGGGCACAACTGCAAATACCAGAAAATATTTCTTCATTCGATAACAACCCAGAACTACAGGATCAAAGATGTAAAAAGCCCAACTCAGCACGTGGCGAAGCACGTGGTCTCATACACACAGGGGCATACATGCAAATAAAACTAAGCACAGGGTCCACAATGCAATTTGCCCTACGTAAATAAAAGTTCTAAAATATTTACAGGACTAGAAATAAAAAGACAAACTAAGAGGGGGCCCTAAGTAAATTACCCCTTTATTCGTCGACGGCTGGATAGGCGCCACGTGGAAGATCGGTCGGTCCTGGATGGCTGGCGCTCTCCTTCTTCAGCTCTCGGGCCTAATCGACGGTGGAGGCGAGGACACGTGGAGGATCTGACAGGTATGGCCTCAGGTGTCTCTCCCCTCAGTACGAACGGTCCTGATCAGCCCCTCGATCTGATCAACGGCTGCTGCTCCTTGATAAATGGACGGTGGCGATGTGAACTGGGAGCGGGGGCTGATCGGACGGTGCTGGAGGATGGTGGAAGAACACTCCACCGGTGAACTTCGCCGGCTTTGTGCGTGAGCTGCAATCCTCCTCAGCTGCTCCTGATGATCGGGGAAGATAGGCGACGGCGTCCCGCAGCTGCTGGTACTGTCCGATGGCCCACCCGAGCCCTGGAGGGGCTCCGGCGAGCTCGGCGGCGGTGGGCTCCTGGCCCTGATGTGAGGGGGGCTCAGATGCCCTCCTTCTGACCTGCAAAACACGCCAGGAGCTTCGCGGGTCGAGGGCAAAGTGCCTCGACCCAAAGAAGCAGGGTGACGGTGGCTGGTGGGTCGGTGCGAATGAGCTCCGGCGAGCTGGGGATGGGGGAGCTCGACTCCCAGCTCCGGGGCGAGCTGGGTTGAACGAGTGGGCGTAGAACGTGCGTGAGGGAGTGGCGAAGGTGATGGTGTGCTCCGATGATCGAGATATTACGCGAGATGGCCGGAATCAGGGGAACACGTCGGAGAGTCGATTTGGGCGAAAGCAGAAATTAAGCGAAATGGAAGAGCTAATCGACTACCTGGGTGGAGCGGAAGACTGTGCTGGAGTGTGGCTAACTCCCGGTCGTCGCCTCGAAGGTCGTCACTGCCTGAGGCTCGAGCTCCAGCTAGGTGGCGGAGCACGGCGGCGCACGGCTGCCGGATCGATGGTCGGGCACCCTCCTCCTCGCTGCAACACGGCAGACGGAAGCTGTCACCTTGCTGAATGCAATGGAGGTCACGGGAGTGAAGGTGGAGAGCCAAAGATGCGAGTGGAGTGCGGCGGAGCTCGACCTTTATATGGGTGCAGGTCCGGGAAGAGGAGCTCGGGTCCGGCTCCATGGAGCACGGATCCCTAGGCGAAGTATCGGGCGAGCTTCCCGGATGCACGGGGGATGATTAGGACCTTAGATTAGGCGAAATGGGGATCGGGTCTGGTAGAGATAATTGGGAGAGTTTGGGTCCGCGAACCAGACCCGGGCTCTGGTGGTCCTGGGGGAGGTGTTGACCGGGGGTCAACAATCCCCCGTGGACCAATCAGAGCCCGCCAAGGCTTCCATTTTTATTTGATTTTTTTGGGGCCTTAAATGGCCGAATTTTCAAAAACTTAAAACACAAAATATTTTGTTTTAATTTTTTCTATTTTTTTGTGATTTTTAATTAATTTTTGGAAATAAAAAATAAGGTCTATATAATATAGCTATACATAGGTATATATACACTATATTGATTTTTTATTTTTGATTTTTAATTATTTATTTTTATACATTTTTATTCCTATTTTATATTTTATTTATTTATAGGATAAAATGAGGAATAAAAGGCTATTTTTATTTTATTTTTATTATTTATATACATAGGTTAAATAATTATTTATATGCAACTATATACAAGGTATATATACAATATGTTTTTGTGTTTTTAATTTTGTAATTTTTATTTGATTTTTGTTTTGTTTCTTTTTTTTATTTATTTTATGTACAATATATACATAGAATATTTACAAAAACTTTTAGAAATAAATAAATTTATTTACAAGGTGGAATAGATAAAGAGAGGTGGTCTATGTACATGGTGTAAGGGTATTTTTGGTCTTTTTGATTTTAAAGTTTTTATTTTGTTTTTAATAGCTTATAAATATATACAAAATATATACAAACATATTTTTGGGATGAGGAAAATATTATTTATTTATTTACAAATATATACATAAGTGAGCCCCTATCTCCCTCTACTTGGCTTTTATGCGGTCAGGCCCATGCTGAGCCCTCCCTTGGGTTAGGTTGCTCAATATTTATTCTAAATATTTCCCTCTTTTTCTTTTTCATCTTTATTCTTTTATTTTTGCACAAAAACATGCTAATTATCTATATTTACAAACATGCATGCTTTTGCTAACTTTTCCTATTTACACATATCTACATGCATTTGCATAGGTTTTTGTAGCTAAAATATAAGAATAAAGAGTGATGAATGGGTATTCATCAGTACTGCGGTTGCTGGTAAGGAAAATTCTGCCTCCATTGGTGTGCAAACTGGGGAGGCTGCTGGTGTTGTTTGTGAGGTTGAGAGGTTTGGCCAAAACGACCACCCTGAGGTTGGTGGTACTGCCGGTTGGCAAATTGCTGACCCTGGGGTTGTCCCTGCGGACGGGTCGGCTGTGCATCATTCGTCCATACCCCGTTAACTTCTTGGATCAGGGGTGGTGGTGGGAAAACTAGATCAGGAATGGAAAGGAACTCTGGCTGGTAAACGACCATCTGCTGCTGCGGCGGGCCCTGGTCGGGCGCCTGCACGTAGTACACGTGCTGGACTGCCGGTGGCTGCTGGCTCGGCTGAGGCTGATGCTGCGGTTGCGGCTCGTCCTTCTTCTCAGCGGGAGCGTCTGATGGTGTAGCCGACTGGACAGAGTTGATCGTACCGACCAACAGCTCTAGGTACTTGTTGATCTGATCGAGCTTATCCAGGTTCTGGGTCCTCTTCTCGATCACAGCGAGTTTCTCAAGGTCCTGTGATCGCTTCTCAATGATATCAACCTTAGAGAGATGGCCCCCAATGATGTTGAGGTTGGAGCTCTCATCTCTCTCTGCTTCCTTGGATACAGCCATGTGAACTTGTTTCTGGAGGATCTGGGGCTGCTTCTGGTACGCCTTGGATGAAGAGAGGGCGGCCTCTCCTGCGGCCATTTCTTCGAAAATCTGCCATACAACATCTTCATCCTTGTTGAAATGGGAGCCCCCACATGCTGCGTCCACGAGCCTTTGACTTTCAATATTGAGTCCCCCAAAGAAGTGCTGGACCAGGCTGGTCTTAGGGATCTCATGGTGGGGACACTTCTCCTGCAGGTCAGTAAATCTCTCCCAAGCCTCGTGTACTGACTCATGAGCTCCTTGGGAGAAGTTGCTAATACGGGCTCGCATTTGGTTGAGCCGACCGAGAGGGTAGTACTTGTGCAGGAAGGCAGACTTCAACTCCTCCCAGGTCGTCACGACCTTTCCCAAATGATTGACCCAATAGAGGGCCTTGTCCTGTAGACTGAAGGGGAAAGCCATCATTTTGACAATGTCCAGAGGGACATTCGGATAGTGGGTGGTACGGCAAATGCGGGAGAACTGCTGGAGGTGAATGTACGGCTCTTCATTGGTGTTGCCATGGAATGCAGGGAGAAGGGCTATGAATTGGGGCTTCAGCTCAAAGTGAGCGTGTACCGGTGGAATGAGGATCCACTCGGTCATCTGACTGTCTCCCGGATTGTATGTTTCTTTAAGTGTCGGCTTTGGCGGTGGTGGGAATTCGGGATCATCGTTGTGGTCATCACCACCTTCTCCACCTCCACCTCCTCCTCTCCTGCCTCCTCTGCCTCGGCCTCCTCCTCCGTCGTTACGGTTCATCACATCATTTAACATATCCTGGAAAGCGGTCTGTGTAAGGGCCTGCTCAGTCAGTTGCTGCTGTATGGCCTGGATAGATGCCAGCAACTGTGCATTAACTTGATTTTGATCTGGCACCTGTCCCTCTGGTGTGGGTGGCTGCTGACCCTTGCCCTTTCCTCCTGGCGCCATGTCAGGGTCTGAGTCGGACGAAATGAACTCCGGAGTAGTCTCTAGGGCTCGCACTGTCTTCTATCTGCATAATGAGATGGTCCGAATCAGATCACTTGCAATTAATGTTCAGCTGCCGTGATGAAGCTGGAATTCAGGTCAACCCCAGCATGTTGTGAATGGAAAAATGATGTAGACTGTAATCGACTCCCATTCACAACGACGATAGCGGGACAAAAGTGATCCCAGTTTATTGGGTGGCCAAGAGAAAGGTAGAAAACGAGGAGTCTGGAGATCGATCCGCAAAGTCCGGATCGGGTTCTCGGGAATCGCCTCGAAATTATTGGCGAGGTTGAGTCTATGGAATCGATGTAGGTGTCGGCATGGTCCCGACGAAACCATCCATGGATCAACTTCGCGAAGCACAAGAGAATGTCTGATTTTTGGAAGAATGATACGATGGTCAACGAGGAACAAAAGGAGTGTAAAACAGTAGAAAGGCTCGGTTGAGCGGGGTGGTCAAAGGAAGACATAACAAAATTTGCGCAAAGGCGCGGGACTTTGATCTTTGAACCTTAATCTAGATCCATACAAACACAATACAAAATCGGGTTCACCAACTCACACCATGTGAAGCCGTGAAAGCTCGGCTATTTTTTATCTTTTCATTTTTAGAGTTGTGATTTTCAGGCATATCTTATAACAAGTCCTTAGTACGCTACCCTATAGGAGAGAGAGTACTGCCAGAAGAGTATCCCGTACTTGTCCTCCTCCTGTGTAACCTGTAGTCTGTACTTTTTGGAGTCCTTGTAACCCTTCCTGGATCCCTACTCAGCCAAAGAAAAGAGAGAGGAAGCCGATAGGCGAAACCAATACTTCGGTTCTCGCACGCAACGGAATCACCCGTGAGCGCGCAAGAACCTACTCGGACGCAGGACGATGAGACAGACACCCCCGTGAAGGCGTGGCCTATGCTCAATACTTCGGACAGGGTCGATGCTCTCACAACAGAGAGTCACCATTGGTGACCAAATCCTACTCGCCTACGTACGATAGAAGCGCCAATACTTCGGAAATCCAGGCGATACACAAGGCAGTTGCAGACTCGGTTTTGGGCTTTCTATCCTTAGGGGTCGCACTCGCTCAAGGGAGTAGGGTTTTGGTCCCCCTCCACGGTACCTGAAAACAATGAGGGCTTTATGAACCCGGTACAATGATAGTCCACTACAGATTTTAATTAAGGTCAAAGTTTATTTAGCAGTCCCCTGGTTTTAATTTTTTTGGTTTTCACTTTTTTTTGGATCTGTTTTCATACCAGCGCCTAACGTTTTTGTAGATTTTCATTTAAGTCCTAGGTGCTCAAAATCAGAGGGAGATAGCGGAAAAGCCGTGCAAGTGGTTCCATGATGGAAATCTCACCATTGAACCGAATGATGCATGATGAGTTAGAAGACTTACAGTGCATCCCAGCTCTCTCCATGTGGTATGCAAAACAGAATTGTTAAACCTATCTACATGTCGGTATGCAAGGCACAAAATCGTCCTAAACATAAGTTGCTATTAGCGTGAAGAACCATAAGTTGCTCATTTGTCTCTAGCCCAAGAGAGTCCGGTCTTGGCTCACCCCTCCTCTGCTCAACAAATTGAGGGTAGGAGAAAGCGCTTTACAGGGTTCGCTACGGCACAGGAGACTAAGAGACAAATTTACAACTTGTTTGAGTTTGACTAGATCCAATCGAAGTAGACTATAGGAACATGCATTCTTATTAATGTTTGGACCTAGCTACCGAGTCAAGCAACCTATATCTAGGGGCTCCAAGCACACAAAACAAAGTAAAAGAAAGGCGGAAAGCTCAAAACTGCGGGAAACAAAATAAAAGAAGGTGATGAAAACTCGAAAAAGCCGCGATGAGGCCCCCAGGTGAACAATCACCCGGGCACTGGACCTCATTGTGAAGAGTAGAGTCCTGCTTAATTACATGCCAAAATAGTCTCTCTCTCACCATGAATTACAAAAATAATTTTCCTAAGTATCTAGCCTATCTAATGCCCCTCTCTTTGCTTCTTTGGTGCACTCTCCAGATGGTCATGAGAAGAGAAGACCATCCTCCTCCAAGCTCGGCTGCCTTGGCCTCCTAGGAAGCCATCCTCGTGTGGCGGTCCCTCGCATCAAAGTCACAAAAAGATTGCATTAGCATACTCAGTCAATCAAATAGAGCAGACAAAAATAATCACAATGAATAAAGAAATGAAGCATGGTGATTAATGGCAATAAAACAATAGCTGCTCACAAAAATGAATGATTAATCAAGGATTTTATACAAGAATGACAAAAATCAATTAGGTTATGCTCATTTCTCCCCGGCAACGGCGCCATCTGATAACGGCCACAGACCACGAGGGTCACCATGAATAAATAATACAGAGGTGTCGCTGAGGCGACCGCTCGCAGAATATGGGGGTTGATCAGCAATTAACCCACAACAAATAATACAACAATCATGCTCGAAAATAAATGTGAATTAATTTTTATTTACTCTACCATAAAATGTATAGGGAACAAGCATGTAGAGGTCGAACCACAGAGAGCAATACAAAATGCATGAGCCTTCAAGTGCGAATGAGTCATCCTTGCGAGAAGTGGGTTTTAATTAATTGAATATATATATATATATATATATATATATATCTCTGTTTTTGTTTTTTTTTATTTATTATTATTATTTTTTTATGTTTGTTTTTATATATAGATATAGATAGATAATAATAATATAATTAGGTAATATATATATATAATGTTTTAGGGAATACATATATATAGATAAAGGGGCACTATAATACTTACAAAAATACTTAAAAATAGTCAAAAATTAAGAAATAAAATCTTTTTAGCTTTTTCATCATTTTTTACTGTTTTTGTGATTTTTGGACATTTTTGAGAATATGTTTAGTATTTTTAATTAACTACATAATAGCAAACAGTGGAATAAGGTCTGGCTGTAATAAAAATGAACATTAAAAATAGTTACAAGCCTCAAAAATTTTCCACACCATTTTTCTAATAAAGACGATAAAATACAGCATAAATAGGGCCTGAGTTTGTATTTTTTGATTTTTCTGTGATTTTTAATATTTTTTTGAAGTTTTTGGGTATTTCGCATTTTTAAGATTTTCCTTTTTAGATTTTTATAGATTTTTCGACTGACACTAGAGTAGGACAAAGTACACCATAGGGAATTTTTTTAGAATTTTCCAAGGCATTTTGATATTTTTTTGGGATTTTATAATCTAGACAGTGACTAAAAGACATGTTTTTGATTTTTAATAAATGCAAAAAGGCCATAAAATGACAAACTAAAAATATGACATGCAAGCACAGCTAATCAGTAGCTTAAGTCTATTTTTCCAAGATTTTTCGATTTAACATGAAGTACAAAATAAATAGACAAAACATTCAAAAGTTAAATGGCCTGGCAGGGGTGTTTTTGCAAATAAAATAGTTCACAGGGGCATACATGCAAAAATCACAGTAAAAATACACTATAATTTTTATTTTCAAGACCATTTAATAATTACAGTGACCCGGAGGGACTTAGCTGCAAAATTTCACGCGTCTCATGTGGTCACTGCACGTGAGGTGCGTAAGGACTAAAGTGCAAATATGAAAACATCGGGGGCCTTTTTGCAAAACAAACATTTTATTTACAACGGTGACTTTTATTTTTGGCATTAAACCGTAAATACAAAAAGCGAGGGGGTGGATGTGAAATTTACCCCTAATACAAACGTGGCATCCGACGGATCTGCTCCTCTCACTTGCCACGCATCGTCTCCTGGACGCCCGATGACGCTTCGCCGATGAAGCGCTGAGATTAGATCAGCTCCGCTGATCTGACGGTGGGTACGATGCTCCATCGGACGGTTCCTGTTGAATCTGGGGCGGCTCTCCTGATCCGACGGCGCTGAAGCCCCCTGGAAGAACGGGGAAGAAGCTCGGAGCTGGCGAGCTTGGATCGAAGAGCTTGGGCTCCTCCAGGGTTCTCCGACGAGTCTGAAGTGTTCTGAAGGTGGCTGGAAGCGTCCCGCGTCGATTGATGGCGTGTTCATGGCTCCTGGGGGTCCGAGTCGATGAAGCGAGGTCGGAGAAGAAAAGGGCCCCCAGGAACCTCTTCCCGGATCCGTGCGAGTCCAGTTGGGCTCGATTCTTCGAAGTACCTGCACAGGAAGAACCGCGGGCGAGAGAGCTTGCTCCTCGACCCGGGGTTTTGAAGCTACGATGCACAATGGAGATGGGCGGAGGGCTCCGGCGAACGGTGGAGGGGGAGCCCCGATTCGCCAGGACCTAGGGTCCTGGGTTGAACAAGTGCGCGAAATGGATGAAGAAAGCGTCGAGGAACGAGATGAGATGCTGGGGGCGGTCGGATACGGTCGAAACGAGGGTGGAGAAGTTGCCGGAGCGGAGCTCCGGCGAACTTCGAATTTTGATTTTTAAACTACAGACATTAATTAAAACCTAATCTAACGACTGGAATGAAAAGCTAACATCTAAGGCTAACTAAAGATGCATAGAAAGAGCAGCTCTTATACCTGGGGGCCTCCAGGGAGCAGGGCGGACGCCGGAGCTCCGCCGCGTCAAAATCTCCTCCCTCCAGCCGAGTCACGGCGCTGGGCTACTCCCCCTGTCACGAGGAACAATCCAGGAACGAGATCTAGGCTTTAGGTTGGAATAAAAGTGGCCAAAATGAGGAAGGAGGCGGAGCTTGTTATTTATAAACATTGGCGAGTGGCCTTATTGACCGGCGATTATTGCATGATCTAAAGAGTATTAGGTTGACCTAAGGAATCGGCGGGCATCATGGATGATTAGGGAGTGATTCTTGCGAAGGAAGTATCTTCGATTGATGGATGGTATGCCCGGGAAAAAAGGGAGAAGACGGGCGAAGAGATGGGTTGCGTCACATCGGGCGGCTGGAGGTCAAGTTGACTGGAGTCAACTCGCAGAGGGACCTGATTGGTCCACCTCAGCCGCTAAAGGACAAAACAGAAGCCCTGATGGGAGATTGATTTATTTGACGCCCTAAATGATTTTATTAATTTTTTTCTTATAAAATAAAAAATGTGTATTATTTCATCTAATATTTATTTATGATTTTTATTGAATTTTTCGAGGTGTTTTATTATAGTTTTATTTGAATAATGTGTATATGTATGTATTTACATGTATTTTTAGGTATTTTATTTTTAATTTATTTATTTTCTTTTATTATTTTATTAGCTTATTTTATAAATTTATAATTTATTTTTGTGAGTATAAAGGTATTTTTGTTTGATTTTTATGGGTTTATTCATATTTTTAAATAAATAGGTATAGGTGTATGTAGGTATACTTATAGGTGTTTTATCTATCTATTTTATATACTTAATTTATTTATTATATTTTCTTGATTTTTATTTTGGTTTTGTATTTTTAATGAGTTATGTATATACTATTGTAAAAATATAAACAATAAAGGAATCAATGCATCAAATCCTTTTCATTTGTATATAGGTGTATACTATAGGTATTTGGTCTATGAATTTTGTATACCTATTTTATTAAATTATTTTTGGTTTTCTTCTATTTTTAATATGTATGTGCATTATATACATTATTTACAAAATTCTAAAAATATGAATTTGTACAAATAATAAATACTGAATAAAATGAATATTTTAATCAGTCCTATATACAAGAAGGGCCCAAAACCTAACTTCTGCATATGGACTCCAAAAATTATGAAACAAATTTTATAAAATAGTTCATGAAATGCTATATACAATTAAAGGTGAGTTTGGGTGATTTGGAGTTTTTATTTGCAAGATATGGGTCTGTGAAGTTGAGATTTTGGCTTTTTATTCTGTGTATAAAATGTACACTGGGTATTATTTTTACAAAAACGAAATTTTGTGTTTTTATTCACATTATTATCTACAACTTTCATGTACAAAGTTTCTTCATTTGTTGAATAAATAATTATGTACAAAATAGGTGCCAAAAATGCATAAATGAATGGATGAATAAATGAGGTATTTATTATACTGTTGGCCCTTATCTCCCCCTACTTTATTCCTTGTCGACCAATTCCATGCTGGCCTTGGTCTCGGGGTTAGGGTCATAAAATACTTGCAATATTTTATTCCTTTTTCTTTTCTTCTCTTTATTCTATAATTTTGGCATTAAAAACCTTATTTAATGTACAATAAATACTAGAAACAATGAATGCTATTATATACAAATTAATGCTATTTACATGCATTTGCTGGGGTTTTTAAGGCCAAAAAGATAGAATAAAGGTGATGAAATGGAGATTCATCAGTCGTATGTCGACCCAGCTCCGCCGTCCAATTGAGAGGAAGCCTGATCTCGACCGTCACTAACGCAGCGCCTCCAAGCCATTTGATGAGATCTACATCGACGGTCCACATCCAATCAGAACCTGGACCCAAGCCAACATCCGAACCAACCATCTGACCAAAGCCTCGGGTTCGTCCGAAGCACAAGAGCTCGACACGTGGAACTTCAGCCAAACCTTGCCCTGAACCTGCTCCTGCACGCGCGCATAACGTGGCGTGGCGGGCAAATTGCAAGGGGACCCCCAGTGCTCTGCCTTATTGTGCTTCAGCCCCCACCTTCCAAAAGGCACGTGCTGCTCACGTGTCGTTCTGGTGATTTTGCAGTTTGACCCCCAGAACTACTGGTAATTACACAAAGCCCCCCCATTTGCATTTTATATTTATTTTTATTGCATAAATACCCCTGTGTTCCCCCGTAATTTTGGACTCTTCTTTACATTATTTTATCATTCCAAAAATAGCACTGTGTTCCTCAAGAAATTCTCTTCATATTGATATATTGTGAACATTTTTGTGATCAGTGGTTAATTATTAATTAATTGTTTTGTGCAAAATTGTGAATTTTTCCCATCTTATGCTCTGAAATTTGTAGTTGATTAACCATTGCTCTAAAAATCTCCGAAAAATCACATATTGTAGAGATTATTTTGCTTAACATTGTGCCCAAAAATATTTGCATTTGCATGCATAAATTGCTCTATAAAAATCATTTTACATATTTTAGTATTTAATTTTTAATAGGTATTAGACCCTATATTTTCGAGGTTTAGGATTTTTCTGAGATCCATCACCTCATTAAGATCTTAGATAATTTTATCTCTTTAAAATAAGTAGGTTTAATATTTATTATAATTAAATATTGAAAATCATCATGTTGGCATTTAAAAATTCTTAAAAAAATTCATATTGCATCCAAAAATTCCAATAAAAATTACATTGCATTCATTTCATCATAATTTACATTGTGCCAAGTTTCGTGTTTTTCGAACATTGTTTGATCGAAATTTACATTTTAGTCCCTAAAATAGGCCAAAGAGTGCATTGTGCATCCCTTTATTTCATTAAAAATTCCAAAAAAAAGACTGCCTCGAAAACCGAACACGAAATTGGATAGACATAATTCTAGGTTGTTCCTTTGCCTCCTTGTGATCGACCTTGGGACTTGCCCAAGTAAAATAAACATAAAACCACTTGAATAAAATTGAGTAATTTTTGTGGTTATTTCTTGATCGTTTCCGATCGCCGCCTACAACGAACGAGACATTTATTATTTCCACGAACAAGATAAAAACAACTCCTTAAAGCCGTGATTTTCAGATCCGTCAGATGGCGCCGTTGCTGGGGAGGCAAATGGCTTAGATTTTTATTTTAAAAATTTTTGTTCGGTTTTCTGAATTCGGGTAGTCTGACCCCCGAATTTTTCATTGTAAATCCCATAATTGTTTTGCATTTATTTTCTTATTTTATTATTTTTTGAGTCACCCTCTGACATTCTCTCTCTTATTTTTCTTGCGAGGTACCCGGCGCACGTGGAGCGGTTTTTCAAGAAACTGACGCATCTTCACCGACATCCAAAGAAACCGCAATTAATTTAAGATTGAGTCGACTCGTGAGAGAGCGTAGAGTCTAGGTTTTAAATTTCTGCAAATTTTAATTTCTGCTCATTTATGGCGGTGCCCGTTTGGACTCTCGCGTGTGTAAAAAGACTCTGAACTCTATTGGTTGTGTGTCGTGGCCTGTTTCACTCTCCGGTTAGGGTGGGGCCCGACTTGAGTGACGATTAGGATAGACTTGCACATACGGCTCTCAGAGCATTTTTATTTTTTGTGCTCGTAGGATCTTAAGCCACACTACACTTTAATTGAGACGCACCTAGATCGTTCAATTTAGCCAAATTTAACTCAATTCTTCCCCGCTAATAGAACTTTCTGCTTAGATGCGGTTTTTCATCGGCTTGCATTCATTTAGAATAAATTTTAAATTCTGTCTATCATCCCACATGGAGATTGCGAGGATTCATTGTAAGTCTTCTAACTGAGCATTCATCATAGTTTTCCGTGTGCATCGACTTTTTCCGAATTTCTCCCTCTTGTTTTATCACATAATTCTAAAGGAAATCGGGATTGTACGGTAGACGTATATTTGTGATCATCTAAATTCTTCAGTGATCACCTAATTAAAATTGGGACTGCTAAATCTAGTCGATCTTAAGAACCCATAAAATCAAGAATTTTTGCGGGAGAGCAACTCCGTCATTGTTTGATTTTTCTTGCAGCGAGGAGAGAGACGCGCACTAGGATAGAGCCAAGCCAGGATTTTCATACTGACTACTGATTCTTCCAAAAGCGATTAGCTACTTCTCAGTGAGGATCTACGGGTAGCCGGTAAACGGTCCGGATTTCCTTAGCAGAGTGGGTGGTTTAGAGGACACTGCGGAAGGCTCCGTCCTCAAGTAAAGGGTAGCCGTTCCACGGTCCTTACTTACTCTCATACTGGCTGAAAGTAGGTGCAACTAGTCGTAAGAATTCGGGACAGTCGGTCGGAAAATACAGGCACCTAACAGCTCGTTTAAACGGCTTGCAAGACTTGAATTCTCACCAATTAAAATTGACAAGATAATTGACCGAACCTTCACGGTCTTCACATTGAGTTGAGTTGGTGAAACAACCCTTGTATTGTGTTTGGTTTGTGCGTAGAAACTAAGGAATCAACGAATACCGCACACGTGTGCCTACATCATAAACCGCAAACCTCTTGTTAGCTTCGAGAATGGAAGATTGTGGTAATTCTTGTTCGGACCCTTCTCTCACAACCACAAACTCTCCAATCTCAAAAGCCCAGAGAGACTCTTACTCTGGACCTGCTCGGCCTCCGGGAAACCTTTCCTAAGAACCCTACTCCTACGATTCCTTCTTCTTTCTGGAGGGAGGACAGAACCACACTGTCTCTTTCTCACCAAAACAGATCGAGGAAAACTTTTACATCGATTTTTTCCAATCTATTAACTCGAACCCCTTATATTCTGAAGGTGAAGAAGAAAAAATGCCTCCCAAGCCGCCTCCTAAAAAGGAACCAGAAGATGAACATGAAGGAGATCCACTCCAGATGATTTTTGCAAGACTGGTTGCATCTGAACAGCAACAGCAGTTACTGAGGGAGCAACTAGAACAAATGAATGCTGGGGAAGAACTGCCAATGGAAGCCGCATACAACTCTGGACACTATAGAGTGAGAAATTATTTACAGCCACCTCAGCCAGAAATAAACAATGAACCGAAGCCACATTTCATAAGTCAATTACCACAATTCCATGGTAATACGACTGAAGAGCCATATGAATTCTTGCGAGACTTGGAGCTGATATGTTCGAATCTAAGGCACCCACAAGTCAGCCAGGACTACATTCATCTCACTGCTCTACCTTTCGCCTTGAAGGGGAAGGCAGACTACTGGGTGAAGAACTTAGGAGTGACTGTAACCACTTATGAGAGGTTTAAAAACCTGTTTTTGAAGAAATTCTACCCATTGAGTCGAACAAACCAAATGAGGACCCGCATCACCAGCTTCTCTCAGATGCCCAACGAACCACTCTGTGAGGCTTGGGATAGGTTTAAAGACCTGCTACAGAAATGTCCCTGCCATAATTTGGATAATAATATCCTAGTCCAGTCACTCTACTCTAGCCTCAACCATGAGACTCAAGGGTTAGTTAGTGCTGCCTGCGGAGGGAATTACACATCACGTGGAGTTGAATCTGTCTGGAAGGTACTGGAGCAGATGGCAGAGACAAGTCGTTCGTAGATTGCTAGTAGAGCCTACACGGACTCCTTAAACACCTTTCAATCCAAAGGAGGAAAGCAAACTATCGCGGAGATAGCAGAGGATTTGATTCCAAACATGAACATCATCGCCGAGAAATTGACCATGGTGGATCAAATTCACAAGAGAATGAACGACATCGACAGCAGGATTTCCCAATTTCCAAAGCAGATGGAGGAGCTCACCGAGAAGGTGTCTAAGATGGGGATGCCTATTGCACCTACTGCCCGATCTATCATGTGCATCATGTTCAGGAGCAGCCAGGAGCAGAGCAACAGCAACCATGGGCTCAGGACCAATCCTATGCCCAATTTTTCCAGCAGCCGCCCCCACCGACTGAGACAGTCAAGGAAGCCCCGCCTCTGACATTTGAAGTAAATGGTATTTGGTACAACCAGGACACTACCCGACAGGGTAATATAGGGGACCGTCAGCCTTATCAGCGTCCACCCACTTTCTATAATGCCGCATTTCCTCCACAACACACTACATCTTTCCAGCAGCCGAAGCAGCAGCAACCCTACAATCGCCAGAACCAACCTCAGCAATACCGTCAGCAAACTCAAGCTCCTAGACAGTCAGCTCAATCGTCCAATCCTCCAGAAGAACCGATCGACATCCAGAGACAAATGCTTGAAGAGTTTCGCTACTTCCGAAATGAGCTGCAAGATCTACGGGTTGATGTCAACCGCTTGTCCCGTTGGAAGGATGAGCAGATAGCTCCAGCCACAACCATTCACGCCCAAGTTCAAGCTAACCCCAATAGCTTGAACAAATTTCACTCATCTCAACACAATAGCCAGGTATCTTATTCAGATTTTTCCACATCTGAACATGAGATCCTTTCGTTTGACAAAATCAATGCCATGTCACTCAGGAGTGGAAGGACCATGGTCGTACCTGACCGGGCAAGGGAATCGGACCATGAAGACTCGGAAGATCAACCGGAGGATGTTTCCGAGGAGGAAGATGAAGGACGCCTGAAGATCCCAACGGAAGATAAAGGGAAAGCATCTATGGAGCCTGCAGAGGACCTTGAACCTCTAGTTGCTGCAAAAATACCTTTGTCACCCTTTCAGCAACCTGATTTTGATTATTATGATTGTAATAAAAACTCCAAGTCTAATAAATATGCTCTTATTTATGATTCTAGCTCTCTATCTCCTGTCTCAAATGCTTCCATTCCTTTCCCCGATGCCCTAAAGAAAGGAAAACAAAAGAAAAACATCAAAGATGACCCAGTAATGGAAAAATTCTACCAGCAAAACATCACTGTCAAAGTACCCTTTGACTAGTACGTGGCCAGTAATCCAGCCTTTCAGAAATACTTGAAGGCAAAATGCACTCCCACCAGGACTCGTACAAAGAGAACAAGTCAATTTGTGGAGACTCATATCTTGACAGTTGCCACCACCAAATGTGTCAAAAACCAGCATCTGCAAAGAAAGAAAAGGGATCTGGGCGCCCATTATGTGGAGAGTCGCATTGGCGGCATAGCATTCACACGCATACTTCTCGACAAAGGATCTTCCATAAATCTTCTACCCTTAGCCTTATATTATAGATTGTAGTTGGGACCTCTAAAGAAATCGTCATCTTTACTCAAATTTGCTGATAAATCCACTAAAAGACTTAAGGGAGAAGTGAAGAATGTCATCATCATTATCGAGGGTACAGAATACAAAGTGGACTTCACTGTCCTTGATATGGAGACCCCGAACCATTGGAAGGAATCGCAAATCATTCTCGGAAGACCATTCGTAAGAACCGCTAAGGCTGTATTCGATTACGGTTCTGGCATGATGAAATTCTGTTCTCCAAGCAGAGAAGTAGACTTGGAGATGAAACAAACAAAGTGGCAAAGGCCAGACTCCGAATCCACCACTGAAGATGCTGAAACGTCAGAATGCAATCTCCTCAGAACCACTGGGTCGTGGGACCAACTGCCAGACATACATATAGAAAGCACATCCTTAGAATAAGAAATAATACACAATGCAATCTCCGAGATATCTATACCCCCAGATTATTACACTCTTGATGACACGGAAATCCTCTCGAATTTTTCAGTGCCATCACCTTTGGGATAGTCAAGAAATATCGATGACGGGTCGGACGCGGCTCTGGCCGAATTACCATTCTCCTTTAGCGATCCGACTCACTTTTCTTCGGAATTGGTAGCCAGCATCTCACACAGTGATTCACTGCCAACCGATACTGAGCCAGAAGCAAAAGTCATTCAGCCAGACTTGATCAATGATTCAGAATTGGCAGAGCTGAAGCCACTACCTCCCACACTGAAGTATGCATTCCTCAATGGACCCAAGGAAAAATTCCCTGTGATCATTAGCTCATCAATAATCGTGGATCAAGAATCCAGACTACTCGAAGTCCTTGAGCGAAATCGAAAAGCCATAGGTTGGATTGTGTCAAATCTCGTAGGAATAAACCCCGCTCTCTGCTCGCACCAAATTTATGGTGAGGATAATGCAAGGCCTTCCCGTGAATTTCAGAGAAGATTAAACCCCAATCTTCGGGAAGTAGTGAAGAAAGAAATAGAGAAATGGTGCAAAGCAGGATTTATATACCCCATTTCTGACTCCAAGTGGGTGGCCCCCCTTCATGTCGTCCCGAAGAAGTCGGGAATCCAGATGGTCACCAACGAGGAGGGGGTAGAGATCGCGACCCGAGTACCCACGCCGTGGCGCGCCTGTGTCGATTACCGGCACCTGAATGCTGCGACCAAGAAAGATTACTTTCCACTGCCATTCATTGATCAAATCTTGGAGAGACTTGCAGGAAAAGCATTCTTCTGTTTTCTTGATGGGTACTCCGGCTACAATCAAGTAGCTATCGCTCCCGAAAACCAGGAAAAGACCACGTTCACATGTCCCTTCGGTACCTACGCATTCAAACGCATGCCATTCGGGCTTTGCAATGTCCCAGGCACATTTCAGCGGTGCATGATTGCTGTATTTGCCGAAATGGTTGATGATTTCCTGGAAGTCTTCATGGATGACTTCTTGGTTCATGGTGATTCATTTGATACATGTTTAGCGCACTTGGACCGAGTCCTCCAGAGATGCTGGGAGGTTAATTTGGTACTCTCGTGGGAGAAGAGTCGCTTTATGGTGACTGAGGGTATTGTGTTGGGGCACGTCATCTCCAAAAAGGGAATGGATGTTGACCCTGCCAAGGTGGATGTGATCAAGAAACTTGAGCCACCAACCAACGTCAAGTCAGTGAGGTCGTTCTTAGGGCATGTTGGATTTTATCGAAGCTTTATCCCAGATTTTTCAAAGATCACCCGCCCACTGACTGAGCTCTTAGGAAAAGACACCGAGTTTATTGTGAATCACAGATGTCTAGAGGCCTTCGAGCTCCTGAAAAAGAAAATATGTGAATCGCCGATATTACAAGCTCCCGACTGGTCTCTTCCCTTCGAGATCATGACTGATGCATCGGATTTTGCTGTCGGAGCAGTACTCGGACAAAGAAGAGATGGAATTCCTTATGTGATTCACTACGCGAGCGAAGTGTTGGATCCTGCACAGAGAAACTATACAGTGACTGAAAAGGAAATGCTCGCAGTTGTTTGGGCCCTTGAAAAATTCAGATCATACATATTGGGCTCCAAGGTGATAATTTTCACAGATCACACAGCAATTAGATATCTCATGGATAAGAAGGATGCCAAGGCACAACTTTTGAGATGGATCTTGTTAATCCAGGAGTTTAATTTGGAGATCAAGGATAAACCTGGAATAAAAAATGTTGTTGCTGATCACCTTTCCCGAATCGAGCAAAACGATCATCGTGATATCGGACCAATAAAGGAGACTTTTCCAGACTAATCGGTTTGCGTCATTGATTCAACCCCATGGTATTCCGACATATTGAACTATGTTGTCTCCAAGAAGGTTCCCTTTGGTTGGACCAAAAGAATGATTGATCGATTAAAGTCAGATTCGAGAAAATACCATTGGGACGATCCTTTCCTTTTCTATGAAGGACCGGATTGTGTCTGGAGAAGATGTATTCCGTAGGAGGAATATCAGTGTCCCCACACACTGTCATTCTCTCAAGGTTGGAGGACACCATTCAGGAAAGAGAACCGTGCATAAGGTACTCCAATGTGGATTTTACTGGCGGACCTTATTTCAGGATGCTAATGAATTTGTACGGTCATGCCCGATTTGTCAAAGAATGGGAGGGACTATGGGATATAGAGATGAAATGCCCATGCAACCAATGACTTTCTGTGATGTTTTTGATGCATGGGGGATTGATTTTATGGGTCCCTTTCCCAACAGCAATGGATTTGAGTACATCTTGTTAGCAGTTGACTATTTATCAAGATGGATAGAGGCTATTCCAACCCGAACTGCAGATAGCAAAGTCGTCTGTAAGTTTATCAAAGATAATATCATTGCAAGGTTCGGGATACCAAAAGTTTTTATTTCTGATGGAGGTAGCCACTTTGTGAACAGAGAGATGAGATCTTTGACTAAGGAGTACAAATTTGAGCATAGAATAGCCAACCCATATCATCCACAATCTAATGGCATGGCAGAGGTTTCTAATAGAGAGATGAAGGGTATTCTTCAGAAATTGGTTCGTCCAGATAGGAAGAACTGGTTGAAACTGTTGGACCAAGTTCTATGGGCCTATAGGACAGCTTATAAGACTCCACTCGGTACGTCACCTTTTAGGATGATCTATGGCAAGCCATGCCATCTACCTGCAGGATTGATTCACAAATCAGAATGGACGATCAAAAAGTTGAATTGGAGTTGTCACCTTGGGAAACTATGTCGAGACTTAAATCTGAATGAGCTAATTGAAATCTGAAATCGGGCATATGACAATAGTGTGATTTATAAGGACAAGGTAAAGAGATGGCATGATAGACACATTCGAGATAAAACCTTTGTCCCTGGACAGAAAGTGTGGTTGTTTAATGCTCGGTTAAAGATTTTTCATGGGAAACTAAAATCAAAATGGACGGGTCTCTACATTGTCATCGATGTGCATACCAATGGAAGTGGATATTGCCGAACTCAAAGATAATGCACAACCTTTCTCAGTAAATGGACAAATGCTGAAGCCATATATTGAATCACCCAAAGAGCAGACAGTTCAAGTTGAGGTCATCTATTTCACGTAGAGCAAGGACATTGAATATTTATCTGATCATAACCACCCTCCCTCCCGACCACATCGGCCTCCTTGTACAGCTTCTTCCTTTACTTAGGCCAAGGCCTAAGTATAGGGGGGACCGATGCCATCTGTACATACCATTCTTCTTCTATCTCCCGATCGCTCCATTCCCACCCTTCTTCCATACTTAGGTTGACCAGAGCCTAAGTATAGGGGGATTCGACATCCACCTGTTTATACTCTCCTCATATCCTGACCGCTTTTCTTTTCATTTTTTTTCTTTTTTCCTTTTTTTCCACTCCCTTATACTTAGCCCGAGCTATGTCTTCCGCTTCTTGTGCTCTGAGGACACAGCACTCGCTAAGTATAGGGGATCTGTATATATACTTTGTATATATTTTACCCAAATCTCGTACTTTCATGTAAGTCTATATGTATTTACGGGGTGGGTACTAACTTGAAAAAAAACAACAAACAAGCACATAAAAAGAAAAAAGGTTTTTCTACTAACACTAACCATGCCCAAAATTTTTGAAAAAAAATGGCTTCTTATTTGCGTCAAAAAAAATCAATACACCAAAAAAATCCCTTGCATAAAAGTTGTGTCTGCATTTCACACACCGACACTTCATCCAACATCACATGCATTTGCATCTGTGAAAAGTCATTGGGTTCTGAACCAAGTTATGAGCCGAAATCGAGAGTGGTCTGGACTTGACCTTAATCCACCTAATTTTCAGAGGAACTTCACCGAGAAATTGGATTTTAAGACTTCAGGTCTTTTGACTTAATTCTTTAAGTTCTACATGACAATGTACAGCATTTGACTCTTAGTGTCTAACCTGGTCTCTTCATTCTGGGTACAACTCTGGAATAGGGAATTAATTTGTACTCTCGCACTATGCACTTAGCTCAACTCAGACGAGATGTTGGAAGACTGTGTGAGTCTCTTTTCTGGTAGCGTGGAAATCTAAAGACCAGAGTACGGGTTGAAATAAAGCTTCGGAAAAGGGATGAACGGCTGAGCACAATTTTTTCTAAGACCCCAAAAAATGTACGGAACAAAAAGATTCTATATCCGTAGGGGCACAACAAGATCCAAGCAGAACCACCAAAAATTCCAAATACAAAGAAGCAACTACCAAATAAAATCCGACCAAAAAGGTCCAAGCTTCAAGAAACCTGCAGATCTTGGTGGAGACTCGGCTACACTGGCCATCTTCACAAGGAGAGGTGACTACACTCGCCACCCTCCAGTTCTTTTCCCCTTCTTCTATCTTCTCCCTCATTCGATTGTGAACACAGCGCGACAGACCTTAGAAGGAAATACCTGACTCCCCGAGGACGAGTTACTGGAGAGGAGAGGAGCATGGTAGTCCGGCATTCTGGATGGGAAGAGCTAAAAAACATTCATACACATGAGTCGGTTATTCAATGTTCATAGGGTATACTTTGGGAAGAGGATTGATCTAAAATGACTTCTGAGCCGAAATTGTGACAATGATGTGTAGAACTTGAGGGCTGTTGATTTTAAAATTCTAAGTCTCACAGAAGTTCTGCCACACTATTAATCCAAAGGCCGAGTTTAGTTTCACTCTCACCTTCAGTTCATGGTCTTCGTATGGAACCCAATCTCATTTCGCCTCATGGCATTTCTTTTTGATGCTCAGGGACGAGCATGGTTTAAGTATAGGAGGATGTTGAATCTCGGATTCATCACTCTAAATCTCATTAATTAAGCTCAGATCCCTCAAAATCAATAGCATTTCTACATTTATTCTGTACAATTAGCATTCATGCATGATTTCAAAAGAATTGTATTTTAGCATTAATTTCTGCATAAAATAAGAAGCCAAAAATCCAAGCCATAAATGACCTATAAATAGCCTAACTTCCCCTATTTTCAACTCCTTCATACTAACACCGCATAACCCAGAACCACCTCCATTGTGTACATGTCACTAACAAGAATAAATGAAAAATACAAAAAAATCACTAACCCTTTTAAGTGGACCAAAAACCCAAACCCTAGTTTCAGGAATTTCGGACTAAAAGCCCCATATCTTCCCCATCCAGTGTCCGATTTGATCCTACTCACTTTTGAATTAATGCACATTCAATTACCTTCAAAACAAGACCAAGTTCAAGTGAATCGGAGCTCGTATGTGAAAGTTGGGTTTTGGGCCTCTTTTGTACATTGTATATTTTAGCGGTTTTCTGACCTATATTTTATGTATATATTTTCTTTGTCAATAAAAATCCAAAAAAATTAGATTTAGATGTCTTTTATTTATCTTTGATTTTTCCATATTTTTCCAGATTTTTATCTTGTTTAAAAATGACAAAAAATTAGAAAACCAAAAAATCAAGGTATTCTATGTACATGAGATACCCCAAAAATTCACTTTTTACATTTAACCGATTTTGGCTTTAATGTCTTCATGAAAGTTGTAGATCTCATCGAGGTGAGCATTTTTTATGAAGGAACTTTTTCGATCCGAGGTTGTTTACAATTTCTTTTTTATTATACAAAAGATTTTTATTTTCAAATTTTGTGGTGCTGACACGTGGCAGCACCTGGTGGCGCCACGTGTCAGTGTTTTTTAGCCTTTTTATTTCGTTTTTATAAAAAAAAAAAATTAATTAAACCGGTCGCACGTGCATTGCACGTTCCTCCCAGGCACGTGCTCCGCACGTGCTTCGCCTGCCCCCTCTCCAACCATTCGCTACGTGCCACCCCCAGGGTCGTCCGATCTCGGTCGATCGGACGGCCCGCATCCTTTGTCTACCTCCCAACGCCCCCTCTGAGTTCTCCGCCTCTGACCGCGTCCCCAACAGCCCAACAACCTCCGCTCCTTCCGTGCCCCTTCCCTGATATCTCTGTAACCCTCAACGGCCACCCGCAACCTCCGCGAGCCTCATCTCCATCGCCAGCCCCTCATCCTCTGCTATTTAAGAGCTCCGGCGTCAACCCCAGACCCCCATCCGCCTTCAATCCCCAAGAGACCCTCTCCGGTAGTGACAGACCGACGTGCCCTCCTCCGTCGGTGCGATCCAAGGTCGGCAGACCTTGTCGCAGCGTCGCTCCGAGCAGGTGCCTTGCTCCGGCCGCTCGTCGTCGTAGAGCATACCTTTCTCTCCCAGGTACTCTCTTCCTCTTTCTCTCTCCCTCTCTCTATCTCTCTCTCTCTCTCGTTGCCTCCGAGCTTCTCGTCGCTCGGAGCTCCACCTCTCATCCCCGACTCCGACAACCTCTGCTTCACCTACAACTCTACGCTGTCGATCATCAACACTTCAACCTCCATGACTCCGACACCGCAAGCTTCCCCCACAACACCGCCTTTGAGCCTCCATCTCCGCCTCACGCTCTCCATCGACTACAGCAATCGTCCATCGCCACGATCGTCGTCTTCGCCAGCGCCCACCTCCTCCACCGGGCACCTACGACTCCGAGCTTTTCGGCGAGCCACCGACCATCTTCTCCGACGTTCGCCTCCACCCGCTTCGTCATCGACCGGCAGGAACTCCAAGCTCCGATCGCCACCGCCTTCGACAAGGCAACACCTTCACCGACCTTCATCGACAGCTACTTCCGCCTTCACCGTCATCGACTTCGCCTCAGCTTCACCGACACCAACGACCACCATCTTCCACGGTCACCTCCAGCATTGACTCCTCTGCGTCTTTGCCAAACGCTCCAGCCTTCACCCGTCGACCACCGGAGCAACGCCAGAAGCCTCCCCTCGCCGGACTCTGCCTCTTCACCAACGACCGCAGGTCGTGTGTCGACCCAGCTCCGTCGTCCGATTGAGAGGAAGCCTGATCTCGAACGTCACTAACGCAATGCCTCCAAGCCATTGGATGAGATCTACATCGACGGTCCACATCCAATCAGAACCTGAACCCAAGCCAACGTCCAAACCAACCATCTGACCAGAGCCTCGGGTTCGTCCGAAGCACAAGAGCCCGACACGTGGAACTCTAGTCGAACCTTACCCCGAACCTGCTCCCGCACGCACGCATCACTGGCGTGGCGGGCAAATTGCAAGGGGACCCCTAGTCCTCCGCCTTATTACGCTTCAGCCCCCGCCTTCCAGAAGGCACGTGCTGCTCACGTGTCGTTCTGGTGATTTTGCAGTTCTCCCCCAAGAACTACTGGTAATTACACAAAGCCCCTCCATTTGCATTTTAAATTTATTTTTATTGCATAAATACCCCTGTGTTCCCCCGTAATTTTGGACTCTTCTTTACATTATTTTATCATTCCAAAAATAGCATTGTTTTCCTCATGCAATTCTCTACATATTGATATATTATGAACATTTTTGTGGTCAGTGGTTAATTATTAGTTAATTGTTTTGTGGAAAATTGTGAATTTTGCCCATCTTGTGCTCTGAAATTTATAGTTGATTAACCATTGCTCTAAAAATCTCGAACAATCACATATTGTAGAGATTATTTTGCTTAACATTGTGCCCAAAAATATTTGCATTTGCATGCATAAATTGCTCTATAAAAATCATTTTACATGTTTTAGTATTTAATTTTTAATAGGTATTAAACCCTACATTTTCGAGGTTTAGGATTTTTTTGAGATCCATCACCTCGTGATAGATCTTAGATAATTTTATCTCTTAAAAATAAGTAGGTTTAATATTTATTATAATTAAATATTGAAAATCATTCTGTTGGCATTTAAAAACTCATAAAAAAATTCATATTGCATCCAAAAATTCCAAAAAATTACATTGCATTCATTTCATCATAATTTACATTGTGGCCAAGTTTCGTGTTTTTCGAACATTGTTTGATTGAAATTTACATGTTAGTCCCTAAAATAGGCTAAAGAGTGCATTGTGCATCCCTTTTTTTCATTAAAAATTCCAAAAAAAGACCACCTCAAAAATCGAACACGAAATTGGATAGACATAATTCTAAGTTGTTCCTTTGCCTTCTTGTGATCGACCTTGGGAATTGCCCAAGTAAAATAAACATAAAACCACTTGAATAAAATTGAGTAATTTGTGTGGTTATTTCTTGATCATTTCCGATCGCCGCCTACAACAAACGAGACATCTATTATTTCCACGAACAAGATAAAAACAACTCCTTAAAGTTGCGATTTTTGGGATCCGTCACATTGTATCTCTCATTCTTATGGTCCCGCCCATCTTCTAACAGTCGGTACAACATTTAACGAAGTCTTCTACATCTTTGAAGAGAGTTGGCCACCAGAGGCCGCATTAGAATATTTTAGCTATCGTATGTTTCCCAGAGTGGTGTTCCCTTGATTCTCTAGCATGGCAATGTTCGAGGACACTTTGGACCTCCTCCTGAGGAATGCATCCCCTCCAGATGCAATCTACCCCTGCACAAAAGAGATATGGATCCTCCCACTGATAGAATTGAATATCTAATAGAAATTTGTCGAGTTTCAGTTTCAGACAATCTCATAGGGTTCTCTTGGATACAAGATAGTTCACAATATCAACAAACTAGGGGAGCGAGATGACTAACAGAATAGCCTCATCTAGGAAGGTTTCAGCTATCAATAATAAGCTCTGCTCAGGAGTGTCAGGATCTGGCAATCTTGATAAATGATCTGCCACCACATTTTTAACTTGAAGTTTGTCACAGATTTTGAGATCGAATTCCTAGAGTAGAAGGATCCATCTGATGAGTCTCGGCTTAGCATCCTTCTTGGCTTATAAGTACTTGATGGCAGAATGGTATATATAAATGATCACTTTGGATCCAAGCGGGTGGGATCTTAATTTCTCCAGGACGAGGATGACTACTAGCATCTTTTTTTCAGTGACAGTGTAGTTTTTCTTATCTTCATCTAGAGTCCTACTAGCATAGTGAATTGCAAATGGTAGATTGCCTCTTCTTTGTCCTAAAACCACTCCGATGCCATAATCTGATGCATATGTCATGATATCAAATGGGAGAGACCAATCTGGTAGTTGAAGGGCATGGGCTTGTTTGATTAGTTCTTTCAGCTGATTGAATGCTTGGAGGACTCTCTCATCATTAATAAAATATACCTCCTTTCTCGGAAGCTCAGTCAATGATCGAGCAGTTTTACTAAATTCTTTGATCAATTATCGGTAGAAATCGGCGTGCCCTAGGAATGACTAGACCTGGCCAAAGTCCAGGCCGGGCTGGGCCATGGGTCGAGCCGATCAAGTCGAGGTTTTAAAACCCCTTGTCCAAGGTTCGGCCCGGCCCGGTCCACGGGCCATATTTAAAGGCTAAAGCCCGGCCCAGGTCTGGGCCAGGTCGGCCCATGGGACGAATGTGAAGTACTTTTTTATTGATTTTTTAACCAAATTTATGGAGATAGTTAAGTTTTTTTAGCATCATCTAATCTTTCTAAATCCAAGTAACCACAATATGTGTTACATTGCATGTAAACTATAAAATAAGATGTAATATTGATAATGTAAAATAAAAACTTGAAGTATATTATATTAAATGTATCTAAAATATAATTTTTAAACATATATTTTTTATATGTGCAGGCCGGGCCGGGTTTTTTGGCACATGCCCACGTCCCACCCAATTGACGGGTGGGCCAAAGAGCGGGCTGGGCCGGCCCATTCCCAAAATCTCTTGCCTAAGCCCGTCCCATGAACGGGCTGGGCGGGCAGGCCCCCAGCCCATTGGCAGGTCTAGGAATGACCTGACTTGCTTCAGATTTGTAGATGGCTCAAGTTTTCACATGATGTCCAGCTTTGTAGGATCTACCTCCATGCCATGTTTTGATATGACATGTCCAAGCACAATACCCTCGGTCACCATAAAATTGCTCTTCTCCCACGAGAGCACCAAGTTCATTCACAGCATCGCTTCAAGACTCGGTCTAAATAAGATAGGAACTGGTCGAAGCTGTCTCCGTAGACCGAGAAATCATCCATGAAAACCTCAACAAAACTTTCAACCATATCTGCAAATACGGTCAACATGCATCGATGGAATGTCACCGGAGCATTGCAAAACCGAACGACATTCTACAGAAGGCGTAGGTCCCAAATGGACAGGTAAAGGTTGTTTTCTCTTGATCTTCAGGAGCTATAGAAACTTGGTTATAACTAGAGTAACCATCTAAGAAGCAGATATATTCCTTTGAGGTCGATCTCTCAATGATTTGTTCAGTGAAGGGGAGTGGAAAATGGTCCTTCTTAGTCATGAGATTCAGGCGTCTGTAGTCAACACAGATGCATCAAGATGTGGGTACTCTAGTTGCAACCTCCACTCCTTTTTCATTCTTAACTGTGGTGAGACATGACTTCTTTATCACAACATGCAAGGGACTCATCCATTTCGAGTCAGAGATGGGATATATGGATCCCGCATCACACCATTTCATGATTTCGTTCATCACAACCTCCAGGAGATTTGGATTTAATCTGCATTGGAATTCTCAGGAAGGCTTGTTGTCTTCTTCAAGGTATATGTTATGCGAGCATAATAAGGGACTTATCCCATGGAGATCTGAAATTTTCCATCCTACGGCCTTGCGGTTTCTCTTTAGAACCTTGAGTAGACGAGATTCTTGTTCCTGTGTCACATGAGAATTGATGATTATTGGAAACATTTTCTAAATAATCGTAAGTAAGGAATATGTCATGTTCGTTGGAAATGGCTTGAGCTCAGGCGGTGTCTGATTTAGCTTGGTGGTGACTTCATCTATTGTGCATGGTGATGGTATCGGATCTTTCAACTGTAGTGTGTCTACCCATGGCAGAGTAGGCTACGCATTTAATGTAGGACAGAATTCTTCAATCACAACATCTTGTTCACAAAAATTCTCGATGATATCTTCCTGCTCTGACAAGGATAGGTGGTCATAGATGTATTCTTCAGGCAACTCAGTAAAAATCTCATGGTCAAGTATATCTGGGAACTCGACTGTGATGTCCACTCTTTCCTCTACGAAGAGGAATTCATGGGTTTCGATATCATCCATAAAAAGATTTGTATCATGGATTTTAGCAAGAATTCGTTGTCTTGTCGGCTCACTCTTGTCTGATGTAGATTTAGTCAGTTTTGGCACTTGGATAGTCTCGGATAGGCATCTTGTCGCTGCTAGAACGGAAGGTGATCTACCTGATTCCATAGTCCACGACTGTTCGATTGCTCGAAGGAACATCGTCCAAGGATTATTGGGTGTGTAGAAGAGGAGCTAAGGTGTCCATGTCAAGTACAATGAAGTCCACAGGGAACTACATTCCCTGAAAGGTGACAATGACATCCTATAAAATTCCTCAGGGTTGGTTGATGAAAGTATCTGTGAATTGCATAATCATTCTTATGTATGTAAGCGATCCCAACCCAAATTCTTTGAGTAGAGAAGTAGGTGTTAGGTTGATTGATGGTATGTTGTCATGGAGAGTTCGATCGAACTCCTAGTTAAACATATGACATCTGACAAGAGGAGCTCCCGTATCCTTCTTTTTTGTCATGAGATTGCTAATTGCATTTATAGTGACCGCGGTTAGAATATGTTTCACATTTCTTTCATGAGCTCTGTGCAGTTATCTCTTCGAAGTACATGCTTCTTTCAGCCCTTTCTTGACATTCGGCATGTACTTGATGGCTTTAAGCAGGGGCATTTCAAGCACAAGATTCTGAATAATCTTGACCACATCATGGTCAGACAATTCATTTTTCAACTTTTTAAATTTTTTGGATTTTCTCAGAGCACCTAGAAATGGAATATTTACAGAATCAAAAGAAGAAGTAGAAATAGTGTTTTTATTTCCATCAAAATCTATGCTCACACCAGGTTGTACAAATGGATGACTGAAATGAGTAGGGTCATCAAAGAAAGGCAGACATCCGAAATTACAGGCGAGGCTCCATCGGTTGGCATTGGGGTGGCTGCAAGTGTGGTCTCCTCGGTAGCTGGCATAATGGTGCTTCGACTACTACTGCTTTCTTTTTGTAATTTTTGATTTTGCTGATTTTTTGGCTTTTTAAATATGGTGCTTCTCCTCCATCTTCTTCTTTCTCACCTGACATGGATGGTGGTTCGGCCGATGCAGAACATTAGATAAAAACAAACCACGCACATCTGACTCCATTAGATTAGAGAGAACATCGCATACTACCTGCTTTTTCTTCCTAAAATTTTTGGGGTTGGCCTCCACCTAAGCCGGAATCGGAGTTTTAGTCGCAGTAAGGTCATCAAGGTTCTGGCTCATCTCTGCTAGGCTTTTCACTAGTTGAGCTAAACAATCCAAGGTGGGGTTCATAGGAGCAGCCTTGGATGGTTTAGCATGTTGACCACGTTAATATTGGGAATGGTGTGGAGGATGCAAGTGGGAATACTGATGATGGTACTTAGGAGAAGGATGATATTGTTGTTGGTGTTGAGGAGGTTGGTTCTGATAAGGAACAATCGAGTATTGCAGATTGTGTTGTACTGATGTTATTGTAGTTGTTGGTACTGGTTCTGTCTCCAATTTCCTTGATAAGGTGGAGACTGATAGTGGTGTCGAGGCTGATTCTGGACAAATATTCTTTCTTGCTATTAAGGGAACTAGTGATTTCCTAACGGTTGGCCCTGTCGTTGTCCGCAAGGATGGGCTAGTTGTGCGTCGTTGTTCCAAATGACATTCATCTCTTGAATGAGAGGGGGTGGAGGAGAGCATTGATTTGGTAAGATCTGGAGCTCGGGATGGTAGGACACAAGCTACTGTTGTGGTTGCTGAGCCAATGTAGGCTCGGGGAGCTACACGTAGTAAACATGTTGGACTGCTTACTGGGGTTGACTCTGCTGAGGAGGCTATGGTGAAGCTGGCTCTTTCGACTTAGCGGGAGTGGTAGTTGATGCAGACACGAAATTGCAAAAGATGATCGTACTAACCAGTAGCTCCAATTTCTTGGTAATCTAGTCCAAATGTTGTGTCATTTGTTCAATCACAGAAAGTTTCTCCAAGTCATGTGATCGTTTCTCAATAATATCCACCTTGGACATGCGGCTCCCTATGATGCTAAAGTTCGAGCCCTCATCCCTGTCCGGCTCATGAGCAGATGCCATATGAACATGCTTCTGAAGATTGTGGGGCTAGCGCTGATATGCGCAGGACAACAACAAGGCAGGCTTTCCTTCGGCCATTTCCTCAAAATGTTTCCAGACGATGTCCTCATCTTTATTGAAATGGGAGCTGCCACAAGCGGCATCTACGAGCTTCTGACTTTCAATTGTCAGTCCCCCAAAGAAATGTTGGACCATGATGGTCCTAGGAATTTCATGATGGAGACATTTCTCCTGTAGATCTGTAAACCTCTCCAAAGCCTCATGAATGGACTCATGAGTAGCTTGGGTGAAGTTGGCTATGCGGGCACGCATCTGGTTAAGCTGCCCAAGAGGATAGAATTTATGCAATAAGGTAGACTTAAGTTCTTTCCATGTCGTGACGACTTTCCCCAAGTGGTTGGTCTAATGAAGTGCTTTGTCCTGAAGACTAAATGGAAATGCAGTCATTTTGACCACGCCTAATGGTATGCTACGGTAGTGAGTTGTACCACATATGTGCCCGAATTGTTGTAAATGGATATAAGGTTCTTTGTTTGCATTGTCATGGAAGTTGGGTAGGAGTTCCAAGAGTTGAGGCTTCAACTCAAAATATGCGTGGATCGTTGGAATTTGGATCCACTCAGTGACTTTCCCGGCTCTAGGGTTGTAGGTCTCCTTGAGAGTTGGCTTGGGTCGCTCTCCTCTGACTTCATATAACGAGCCTCCACAACCTCCATCTGCTCTCTCTTCTTTTTCTCCTCCTCCTCCAGGGTTGTCTCTCTTTCTCCTCAGATCATTAAGCATGTCTTGGAAGGCAACCTGGGCCAATGCCTAGTCAGTGAGCTGTTGTTGTATCACATGAATGGAAGATAGAAGTTGGGCATTTATGGTATTCTGGTCTGACTGGACCTCCTCTGACTGCGGAGGATGCTGGTGTCCCTTGCCTTTCCCTGTAGGAGCCATCTCTGTATCTTTTTCTAAATCTGAGAGAATTTTTGGCTCCAGATCGGCTCTTGATCTGCACATGGAATGATGTCCCGGTCAGTCTGAATATATGCATCAGATGTAGAGAATCATTTTATGTTAAAGTCAACACAGAATTTCAATAAGGATGGCAAGGTGTAAGGAGTGAAATCAATTGCCATCCAAAATGGGAAGAGTTCGTGACAAGAGTGATCATGGGTTATTGAAGAAGGCGGGGAGTCCGGAGATCGATTTGCAGAGTTCGAATCGGGTTCTCAGGAATCGCCCCGAATTATTGGGTAAGACGAGCGCATGGAATTGATGTTGGTGTCGACGAAGTCTCGACTAAGCCATCCATGTGTCACCATCTCGAAGATGAAGAGGGAGATGGGAATGGATGAAAGATACTGTGTCAAATAAGGAATAAATGGAATGCAAAATAGTAGAAGGATTGAAGCGAGGGGTGGTCAAATGAGGAATACAACAGAGGAAAGAAAATGGTACAACGTGTGCGGGACTGATCTTTTAGCTTAACTAAAATCAAACAAACACTAAACAATTGTGGGTTCACCAACTCGATACAGGTGAAGCTGTAAGAGTTAGGCTATTTTTATATTTTCAATTTTATTTTTGTTTTGCATGCAAGATCTTATAACAAGTCCTTATGAGCGATATCCCTATATGAGTGTGTGTACTGTCAGGAAAGTTCCCCGTACTTGTTCCACCTCCTTTGTAACATGTGATCTGTGTACTTTGAGGTCCTTGATCTCATGCCTGGGTAGTTACTCAGCCAACAGGCGAAACCAATACCTCCCCCACAAGTGAGGTACTCAGACGCAAACCGATGAGGCAGACACACCCGTGAGGGCATGGCCTAAGCTCAATACTTCAGACTAAGTCAGATGCTCCATACAAGGCGGGAGCACCGTCATCGATAGGGCTCTACTCAGTCACGTACGATAGAAGCGCCAATACCTCACCAACCCTGGTGATAATCAAGGCTGCCACAGATCGGGTTTGGGGCTCTAATCCTTAGAGGGTCACGCCTCACTCGGTCTGGAATGTACATGAAAATAACGAGGGCTTTATGAACCCAAAACAATGGTGTCCATTACGATTTTTATTAAGGTAAAAGTTTTATTAGCAGACCCCTAGTTTACTTTTTGGGTTTTCCATTTTTTGAGTATTTTTTAGAGCAAGCTACCTAACATTTTTTTCTTTTAGTCCTAATATGTGCAAAAATAGAGGGAGAAGGTGGAAAGGCAATGCAAGCCATCTCTACGATGGAAATCTCACCTTAGTGACTAATGATGCATGCAAAGTTAGAATTACTTATAATGCTTCCCAGCTCTCTCCATGCAGGATGCAAAATAGAATATATAAACCTATACTATACGACGATATTCAAACGGTAGAAATCAACCTAAACAAGAATTTCTATTTATCGTGAAGAACCAGATGCTAATAATCTAGAAATGAGATCCAAAAGTCCAGTCTTGGAAGCTCCTCAGTGTTTGCCACGATGGGTCCTGCAAGCGTTATATGTAGTTCCTCGTGGTACTCAATCTCAAGTCCAAATAATCAACAATTAATACCTAACTAAGTCCAAACATAAGGAACTATAGGAACATGTTTCTATTAGGTGTTTGGACCTATTTTACCATGAAAGCAATCCTGACGTCTAAGAGCCCATTTCACAAAACAAATGAAACAAAGGTGGAAAGCTCAAAGCGCATGAAATAAAATAAAACAAAGTGATAAAAATACGAAAAACCGTGATGAGGCCCCCAGGTGAACAGACACCCGGGCAATGGACCTTCGCTAAGTGTGGCAGTATCCAAATTATTACAAATTAATTATGCCAAAAAAACAAAATCACTATCTCACCCAGCAAAAATAAAAGCTATGCTAAACTTCTCTTTCTCCTTCTCTTTATGTCTCCTCCTTGATCTCTCCAATTATCCTATGCAGAAAAGGCCAATCCAAGCATGGTTCAAGTGTGTCCTCCTCCTAAGAAGCGGTCGTCTCCACATGATCCCTCGTAAGAAAAGCAATAAAGACAAGATGGATCAAAAACAAAAAAGCAGTTATCAACAAATAAAGGTAAATAACAATAGAAATAATTTACAAATAAATATGTACAAAAAATGCTACACTGCGCGTTGCTCCCCGACAACGGCACCATTTGAAACAACTAGAAAGCAGCTCGAGGTCGGTCTTGCTAATCTCAAGCACTTAGTTGTCATTGTGAGACCGAATTCAAAGCCCAATTGAGAGCTCAACAATCAACCCACACACTAATAGAATCAATCGATAAAAGCAAGTGTGTGTATCAAAATTTGTTTTAACCCAGAAATAAATGTGTATAGTGGATAAGTAGTCTGGGTGTCAAACATAGGGAGACAAGTCGGTGTAGAAGGTATATTATTATTTATAAATAAATAATGAATAAATAATAATGTGTTTTTGTACAATTTATGCTCAATTAACCAACTACTTATTTATTTATTTTTGTGGGGTTTTTAATTAAATAAAATAAATCTTTTTATATATAATTTATATTTTTAAAATTTTAAATTTTTTCCTTTTTTATAATTTTCTAATTTGTAATTGCCTTTTCTTTTTAATATATAATAAAGGTATATATATTACTCTATGCATGCAATTTGTATAATATAGATAATGTATAATACAAAATACATAATAAATATATAAAACAAGAAAATAATAGTAAGTATGATCCTTTTTATTTTTAAAAGTTTTACAATGCTTATAAGGTATTTATAATAATTACTAATAATATAAATTATATAAAACCATATATAGATATATACTACAATATAGGATAATATAATTATAACTATAGCTAAAATCAATCAAAATTTACATAAAGCATTTTTGTGTTTCTTTATAATTTTCTATTATTTTTGTGATTTTCAGATATTTTTGCTAATTTTTAATTATTTTTAAAGTCCAAATACATAAATTAGGGACTTTTTAAATGGGTTGAATTGTTTGGAGATTTGAAAATATTAAATAGGTTCAAAAATTCTCAAAACTAATTTTAATATATATTTATATGTATAATTAAAATATAGAATAGAAGGAAATATTTTTAGGCTTTTTGAATATTTTTTATATTTTAATAAAGATTTTTTAGAGCTTTTTAATTTTTAATGATTCTCTTATTATATTTTTAGGGATTTTTGGTCTGTAGTGATGAAATAATATAATAAACACTAGCATTTTTTGGAATGTTTCAAGGCCTTTTAATATTTTTTGGGATTTTTATAATTATACAAGGAATAAATAGCACCTAAATTTAATTTGATAAATAGAAAATTTAGCAAACAACCTAATCCAAGCGCATGGCATGATTAAGTATTTACTGAGGTATATTCACTAATTTTCCCATCATTAAAAACATACAGGAGCTATTTTTAATACTTAAAACAAAAAATGAAAATACCAGCAAAGTAGGGGCCTATATGCGATTATAATTAAAGTTTATATCACTTAACAGGTCCATAGAGTTTAAGGAGTTACAGGCAATTTTTACACACAAAAACGTGTCTGAGCACGTGCCTGGCGGGGACTATTTTGCAAATAAAATAACTTACACGGATTCCAATGTAATTTACTCGATTAAAACTACATTACATAACTAATTTTTAATTAAAAACTAATATACAAAAATCATGAGGGCTTAAGTGAAATATACCTAGTATCGATGAGAGGCGACGACTCAGAGTGAGCCACATCAGCTCTCTTAATATGGATCCAATAGCTCTGGGGCTCACCGCTTCGTTTAAACTCCAATAGCCCATATTAGATCTTGGCCCTTCACTTTGATCCGGCGATTTCTGGAGGGTCACAAGAACATGAATGAACTCATGCTCCAACGAACTTTGATCTTAGATTACGGCCACGTCCGGGATCCAAACTCCATGCCAATGGGTGCTTTAGATTCCTGGGACTCCTTCGCAGCAGTAGGCACCTTCAGCAAGCTTCCAAATCCCAATGACGGGGATATGGAGGGTTATCTTCTTCACGCAACCTAGAGGTCAAAATGAGACTCGAATCTTCCACCCCATGTTTTGTCTGAAGGCCTTACCTGCACAAAAATATTACTAGGTTCGAGGAGAAGTCTCTCGACCCCGAGTTAAAGCTAGAAAGCAAAGATATGGGTGGATGGGTGCAGCTCCAACGATGCGATAGAGAGGAGCTTCGATCTCTTAGATATTTGCAAGATATGACGGGAAATGATGGGTGAAATACATAGAAATGCAGAAGGAATGATATGAGGTGGAAAGCGGGTCGAAGAACAATCGAGTCGTTGGTGAAATCAATATAGAGCGAAGCTCCAGGTTTATGCAAAATTTGAATTACACACTAACCTACAGATTTAAACTAAATGCATAAACGGAATCTAAGATAAAGGAATTACCTAGAAACATCAGAAAAAGGGGCCTCGATGGGATGAAACACTGGGAGGCAGAACCACCGGAGATGCTCCGACGATGAGCTTGGATGCACCTCCTCCTCGTCGATGCAAACCGAACCTACGCGTTCTTGTCACCAACGCGAGGCTACCGGAGATGATCTGAGGGGCTAAGATCGACCAAAGAGGGATAAAAATAAAAAAAGATGGAATGGGCGGTTCTTTATAGGTGGACTGGAGATGATGGCTCGATCACGGGTTTGACTTGGATTGCTTGGTCGTGTGATCAAGCTATGGTTTTAGCAAGATGCAGGAAGGATGGGTGAAGATATTTGATGAAGGCCTCGAGGTGATCAGACGTATGGATAATGTGTGAGAATTTGGTGGAGGGTGGCTGGCATGTTCTGACAAGGTCAGAGGTCGGAGGGTAAAGTTGAACCTAGGTCAATGAAAGAAGGCTCCTGGTTGGTCCATGTGGACCAACCAGGAAATTCCATGGCAAAAATGCCTTGAAAATGAATAAGAAATAATATATTAATTAGTTATTTTTAGGTTATAAAATAAAAAGTGTTTCTTATTTTATTTAGTATTTAATGTATATTTTTATTTATTTTCTTGATGTTATTAATTAGGAGTTAATATTCACATGTATAGTCATAGATATATTTACTTATATATTGTATATTTTATTTTTATTTTGTATTTTGAATTTTATTATTTTGTATACATAAATTATATATTTATAACTTATTTAAATACACTTAAATATATTTTTATTGTATTTTTCTGAGTTATTTATACCTTTAAATAAATATGTATATTTATTATATAGGTATATGTATAGGGTATTCATCTATGTATTGAAATAGTCTTATTTATTTTTAGTTTTTTTAATTATGGATATGTATTTTAAATATTGTTTATAAAACTATAAAAATATTATATATTAAAGAATGTAAAGAATAAATAAAATGAATATTTTATCAGGTATATCGTACAATAGGGGTCTAAAACCTAACTTTTGCATCTTGACTCCAAATTAAATGAAACCACTTTCATTAAATAGCTAATAAAAAGTTATATCGATTTAAGTGATTTGATGAATTTTTAATTCATATGGAGGAGATATAGGTTATGGAAGTTTGCATTTTGGATTTTTATTCTTAGTGTAGAAAACACAATATGCATTATTTTTGTGTCATATAAATTTTATATTTTTTTATATTTTTTTATATTTTTTTATACAACTTTCATGTTGATGGTTCTATTATTTGAAGTGTAAAAATAATAAATAAAAATCAGTCCCAAAAAATCAATTATAGATGAATTAAAATTAGGGTTTTATGTATGGTTTTCTGTGTATCTTTGTATCGTTCTTCTGTCCTATCTCTCCTACTTTATTCCTTGTTTAACAATTCATCATGATGACTGGATCTCGGGGTCAAGGATCACTCAATACATATGGTGTTTCATTTCTTTTTCTTTTCTTCCTTTATTATTTTATTTTGGGATTAAATAAATAAAATATATAGTATTTTATATAGTATTTTGTACAAATCACATAGTGCTTATTTTGACAAATTCAAGATATATACATGCATTTAGCTAGGGATTTAAGGCCAAAATGAAAGAATAAGATGATGAAATGGAGATCCATCAGATAATCTACTAGCTTAAGAGGAAAAATTCCTTATGTAAATGTTGTTGTAATAGTACCAAAAATTACAAAATAAAAAACTCCATAAAGAATAGATGGGAAAAAGTCAAATAAATTCAAATCTCGTTGGAGTATGTATGAAATAAGCAAGGCGTTATACTTCAAAGTCAAATATCTCAAGGTTGCCTGTAGTTAGAGACTTGGCTACACTAGTCAAGCTCCATAAGATAAGTGACTGCACTAGTCACAATCCATTCTTTTCTCTGCCCCATCTTCTTGAGCTGGTTGTACTTAAATTTGGTAGGAAATACCCTGGTCCTCGAGGAAAGAGTATCTAGATTGGGGGAATATGGTTATCTTGTTAAGGGAGATTGTTTCTTCCTATTTTTGAGAGAAGAGATACATCCACTTATATTGTACCAGTATGACTCATAGTCATAAGGAATTATGTATGAAAAGACTTATTCTGACTTGGCTATCAAGGCATATTGAATAGACACTTGTGGAATTTAAGGGCTACTATGTTTTAGATCCTTTACAAAATAAGGTTCTGAACAAACTAACAATCCAAAGGTCTTAATTGCACACCAAACTTTGATTTATGAAGACAAGTTTAAAAGTTATAACAATTTTACATTCTTTATTTTCACTTTTCTTTCTTTTTATCTTTTGCATCACTTATTCATCTAATAACTGTTTGCTACATATTAGTAATGGTAAATATAGAGGGCCTAGAAGCACAGGTATGAATGAGGTTTATGCGATTTTCATGTATTTCATATTATGCATTCTACATGTTGAGTCTATCTAACAACCATTTATCACAATAAAAAAGAAATTATCACCCATCTAATTATAAAATTAGCATTTTAAATAGTATACCATAACATTATCATAATTAAAAATGGATAAGACATTATAATAATCAAGTTAACACAATAATGATGTGTTTATCACAATGGGATTAACATTAGAAAAATGTAATATGTTATAGCTTCCGTTTAGTTGATGTAAGTGTGTAAATCATCATATTATCTCACGATCCTAAATGGTACGATCATATAATCTCACAAGCGAGGGTGAGGAACAGATGGAGTGGTGGAATCAGAGAGGGACATCAGTTTTAGGAGGAGGAGGATAAGTATGTGGGGGAGGGGTATGAGGAGTGAAGGGATGGAGGGGTGATGAATCCACATTTCATCATCTTTATTCTATCATTTTGACATCAAAAACCCTAGCAAATGCCTGTAAATAACCTTAAAATCATCATCTTAGCATTTATGCATGTGCATCATATTAGTGCATAAAATACTGTAATTAAAGCCAAAATTATAGAATAAATAAAGAAAAGAAAAAGAATAAAATATTGTAAATATTTTATGACCCAAAACCCCGAGACCTAGGCATCTTGATGAATAGGTCGACAAGGAATAAAGTAGGGGGAGATAAGGTCAGGAATACATAGAAAATACCTATACATTCTATTCATTCTTTATTCATTTTGGGACCTATTTTTGGTTCCACTTTTTATACATCAAATGAAGAAACTTTGTACATGAAAGTTGTAGCTAATTTTATAAAGAAAAATACAAAATTGATTTCACAGAAAAATAATGTACAGATAAAAAGTTATGGTCTGAATAAAAATCCAGAATCCCAACTTCCCAGACCCGTATCTCACAACTGACAACTCCAAATGCAGCATATTCACATTTAATTGTATATAGAAGAAAATAATCTATCCAATGGTGGTGGTTTCGCATTTGGCGGAGCTACGGTTTGAAAGTTGAGTTTTGGACCCACATTGTATAAGTGTACAGAATAAAATATTCAATTTATTCTTTATTAATTATTTATTCATTTTTATATTTTTAGAATGTTGTAATTATTACACATAATAATTATGTACATTAAAATTGGAATAAAAACCTAAAGAAAAATTAAAATAAAAATACTTGTATAAAGAATACATAGGTATACTGCCTATACCTATACCTATACAACATATACTTTTATTTTATTAAATATACAAAACATATCAGAAAAATTAAATAAAAATATATTTGTGAATATAAAAGTATTTTATAATTTTAGAAAATAATAAATAAAAATAATAAAATTAAAATATACAAAATAAAAATAAAAGTAATAAAGTATATAGATAATATACCTATATAGGGGTATAAAGGTGACTTGTAAAAAAATACTTCATAAAAATAATTAAAAATCGGAATAAAATACTATATAGAATAATAAACAATTTTTATTAAATAACCTAAAATTAATTAAATCATTTATTATTTTTAATTTAATTTACAAAAGTTTTATTTAAAATTTGTCTTTTTGCGGATGACGTGGCCCAATCAGGCCACGCCATCCGTTGACCTGGGCTCAACTCCCTGACCCCAGGTCTATGCCTCCTGGACCGTCTCGAGTGCCCACCTTCTCGGGTTTTTCGCAGGCTACCCTTTCACCCTTTGGGGTCGTGCCCTTCTGCAAACTTGCTCCCCTACGATCCAGCTATCACGCCCATCTTCTTCCTCGGGCAGACCGTCACTGTGTAGCCCGTTCATCCTCGATCAAGGAGCCTCGACCACCATCCTTCAAAAGACCACCCGCTTCTTCCTCTTGCCCTTTGAACCAGTCCTGGGCGCCAAAACCCTCCAGGTGGGGTCGAGGGCTAACATTCGGTGACAGGGGAATCCTCCCCCATCTCAGGCGAGGTGCGGCAAAGCACCTAGACTGCGTTCCAAGCCACCTCCGGCCATTGGCCGTCGAGGTTCAACCTTGGGCATCTTCGCCCTCGAGGTCGTGTTTTTTCCCTTTTTTTTAGTTACTTAGCTAGCCGTAACTCTTAGGTCTCAATTTGTGGCTCTATTAGGTAATTTAATCGATTGTTCGCCATTCACCGACCACCTCGCCGGAGCTTGCTCCGGCGAGCTTGTATTTGCACCATACGCCACCCATTCCAATCGTTTTGCAGGTCAACGTGCCCTTGAGAGCATCTGGAAGCGAATTTTGAAGCTCGCCGGAGCCAACGAAGCTTCCCAGCTCCGCCAGCCACCAACGAGCACCACGGCCGCCGCCGTGGCTTTTTGATGATTACAGACGTTAGAGGAGGACCTGAGGAGGCAGCGGCCCGATTTTGAAGCTCAAAAGCCACCGCAGCTGGCCGGAGGAGCTCGAGGAACTTCGCCCCGCCGGAGCTCCGCCTTGTTCTTCCAACCGCCTTTGCCGCCGTCCGATCAGGGCGCCCCCTCCAGATCTAACGTGGACCGCTCGATCATCAGCACCCAGCCACTGTCGATCTCAGCCGAGATCTAATCTCAGGCGTCCTCCAGCGAAGCGTCATCGGCCGTCCTCAACGCGCCACGTGTCTAAGTGGCTACTCATCGCCGTTGGATCGCGCGTCGAGGGTAATTTGCACACTAAACCCTCGCGCATTTTGTATTTATCTTTTAGTCTTGAAACTTCTGTCTGTAGTGTAATATTTTTGTAAAAATTGCAAAAAGGACCTCGTCTTTATTTTATTTGCGTTTAGGTCCTTCGCCACGTCACCTCACGTGACCTGTACACGTGAGGTGGGGGCATTTTGCAGAGGGGCCCTCGGTCTTTGTTGTATTTTGTTTTAGTACCAAAACTTTAACTTCACGTGTTATATTTTTGGAAATATTGCAAGTAAACCCCAGGTTTTTGAGAAATTACAGTTTAGTCCTCGCCAGGCGCGTGCAAGTCACGCGCCCTGGTGGGAAAATTGCGAGGACACCCAGGCGGGTTTTGTAATTGAATTTTGGTGCTTTAAATTGATTATTCAGTTCAAATATTTGTGGAAATTTGCATGTGAGCCCCTGGATGTTTGAGAAATTGCATAAATACCCCTGCCAGGCCTGTTAATTGTTTGGATGCTTGTTGTAATTATTTAAATTATCATTTTAAGTCCAAAATTTCTCAAATTTTAAACTTAAGCTCCTGGTAATTTGTGCTCCCACGCCCTAATTTTAGTTTTTGATTTTATTTTATTTTTATATTTATTAAAAATCAAAAACATGCTTTTTCTCTAATGTCTAGCTTAGAAAATGCCAAAAAAATATTAAAACACTTCGAAAAATTCCAAAAAAATCCCTAGTGTCTATCTTATCATATTCTAGTGTTAGTCCAAAAATCATTAAAAATCTCAAAAGAAAAACACTAAAAATTCAAAAACACTCAAAAACTTCAAAAAAATATATAAAATTAAAGAAAACTCAAAAAAATGCAAACTCAATTCCTGTTTGTTCTAGATTTTATCCTATTTATTTTAAAATTAGTTTGAAAATTTTTGGTTGCTGTTTGTTATTTCTGATTCCAGTTTTACCCCCAGCCAGCATCTTTATCATTGTTTTCTCTTATTTCAGTATTTAAAAATACCAAAAACACATAGAAAAATACCCAAAAATCACAAAAATAGTAAAAAATCCTAAAAATATCCAAAACATTTTATTTTCTGAATTTTTGGTTATTTTTGCACATTTTATAAATATTTTATCTTGCCTTTTATTACATTGCTTATATATTCTGTTATTGGAAAAAGAATTAAAAAATATAAAATATAAAATTATAAAAATTAGAAAATCAAAAATCAAAATACAAAATTAAAAATTAAATTAAAATAAAAAAAATAAAAATTAAAAACCCACAAAATTTTATTTGCTTGATTGCTTAGTGTAGACACTTGACACATGCACACTCACGTGAGCACAAATTTTTGAACTACCCTGCTTGCTCCCTGTGTTCGAACTCTCTGCATACTTGCCCTTTACATCATTTGTGCAGAGTTAAAAATAAATTTTAACTCCACATTATTTCTAATTTATTGATCTTTAGTGTGGGTTAATTGTTGATTAAATACGAGATTCACTTGTGAGTCGCCACAGCGACGGTCGTCTCCGCCTTGTGTGAGACACCAATTTTGACCACATCAAATTTTGCGTTTATCAAATGGCGACGTTGCCGGGGAGCAACAGCGCGTAGTTCGGGTCTTGTTTGTGTTTGTGATTCATTTGTCTACCTTTGCGGCTTTTATTTATGCTTGTTTTATTTTCCTTATTTTGATATATCTTTTGAATTTTCTAACCACTCTCCTTGTTTGGATTCCGTGCGAGGTACGCGGATCGAGGGAGGAGCTCCTCTTGGAGCACCTTGGCACCCACGTGAAGCGGCTCTAGCTTAGCACGAAGAAGGACTTGGAGGATTTTTGCAAGACAACTTCTGAGCTTTTATTTTATTGCATTGTATTTATTTTGTAATTCGTAGTGAGAGAGAGACCATCTATTGTAATAGTACAGGTACCCCCGGACTTGGACTTTCGAGCCTAATTTCCAAGTGATTGTTCACTTGGGGCTCGCCGTGCTTTTCGCGGTTTTTACGATTTTCTTCGCATCCTTTTATTTTGTTTTGTTTTCCGATTTTATTTCTTTTGTGTGATTGAGCCCGTAGTTTTAGGATTGCTTGCGATAGACTAAGGCCAAACACCTAATACTTTGCATGCACCTATAGTTTCGTCTGGACTTAGTCAAAATCTTAAATAGTTGATCATTAGCTTTCGATCCACGTGCCGCGAGCTCATTCCCACACAAGCGCTTTCTCCTAACTCAAATGTGTTGAGCAGAGGAGGGGTGAGCCTAGACCGGACATTAGGATTGAGGGTTGGTGGTCAGCTTGTGGTTCTTCACGATAATAGCAATTTCTGAAACTTAGGGCGATTTCATCGGCTTCTGCATTTGCATATAGATAGGTTTCAATTCTGCTGAGCATCCCTGCATGTAGAGTGCTGGAGGCAAGGTGAGCATCTCTCTTTAGCATGCATCCTTGATTTGACGCTTGCATTGCTTTTCTGACTCTACCTCTGATTTTGCCAACCTAGGATCTTAAAGGAATTGACTCCTCGTTAGGCGCGTGCATTTTCATTAAAAATCCAAAAAAAAGTGATAATCCATAAAACTGGGACTGCTAATTTTACTTGACCCTAAAACCGATCAAAAAGAAAAATCTTGTATTGGGGCGAGTAATCCCCTCATTGTATTCGTTTTACTTGCCCGCGCACACCTTAAGGATTAGTGCCCAAATCCCATCAAGCCCCCTAAGTGTGTGTGAAATTCTTTGACTTCTCACCTAACTCTAAAACAGACAAGATTAAAAGACCACATTTTGCGGTCTCTACCGAGTTGAGTAGGTGAATTGAGGATTTGCATTCTTTTCATTTTTGTCTGTGATTGTTTTTGTGTGTCCTAGATCTCCTCTGCGCATTTGCGCCTTTTTCTTCACTCTCTTGACTTGACCTTCGTGCTCCCCTGAATCATTTCCTTTTGTTTTCGAGATGGATCCTTGGAGTGTATTTTATCCGGACTTTGCGGACCCCTCGCTCGCTCCAGCCGATCCACCTCCCTTTTATCAGGAGGACCCACCTCCTATTTTTTCTGATTTTTTGTACATACCCGCCTCAACCACAGTATCACGACTCGGACTTCTATCCACACCCACCCCCACATGTATATTATCCACCTCCACCTTCACATCCACCCGAGTCTGACCTGATGGAGTCACCTCCCTCGATCTCTATGAGTGATATCTTGAATCGGATGACAAAGCGCATTGATTTGATGAATGATGATATTGCCTTTTTGAGGAAGAATCAGATTAATGCTCCTTTCGTCGAGAATACGGCTTCACTTGTAGGTGATCATGGGAGCTTGCAATCGCCAAAAATACAAAAAATGAGAAAAATTTAAAAATCCAAAAAGATTTCGGGAGACACTTGGTTGATCAATATTTTGAGGATAGAGTCCACTTGCCAGAACCTTGGACCACACATGCATTCACATCTAGTCCCACCTTTGACCCCAAGGATGCCGCTGTACAGACTGCTCTTGGCATGCCTCGTGTATACACTGATTCCGACTTCCTCCCTTGTATGGAGGAAGTCCAAAAATTCAAAAAAATGCTATCTGAACCCGAAGTGGTGGCCACTATTCATGATATTATTCGTGCCCCACTTCAGCAGGACATGACCCAATTATCTGCTCCTCTTCCCCAGAAGAGAAAGCGGAGGAGCAGATCTGAGCATCATATTCTGACCATGGCCACTGCCCTCGCCATCACACACCGTCCCATTCCCAAGAAGAAGAACACAGCTACACCTTTCATCACTTGCACCATCTCTGACCATACTTGTGATCGCACTCTCCTGGACGACGGTGCTTCGATTAGCATATTACCCTTCTCACTGGTACAGTCTCTTCACTTAGGGCCTCTCAAGAAAACCAGGATGATCGTTCAGTTTGCTGATGGATCTATCAAGAGGCCGAAGGGTATCCTTGAAAACGCCGTCATTTCTATTCAGGGCACGAGCCACCATGTTGATTTTGTCGTGTTGCCCATGGAGAACTCCATAGGGATGCCATCTCCAATCATCCTGGGACGACCATTTCTCGCCTCTGCGAGGGTCGTTATTGATTATGGATCAGGAGAGATTCGCTTCCGTCCTGTTGACGAGAGCGAAGTGTTGATCACCGCACCCACAGTTGACCAGAGACCCGCACCTGATGCACCTTCACCGATTATAGCTGACTCTGAGGCCCGTGACCTACCTAATGCTACTAGAGATACTTCCTTAGCGATCCCTGATGAGACCCGACGGATCCCCCGAAAGGGGAGGAAATCGGAAAGCATGGACCTCACTAATCCTCCTCCTGGTGTGTGGCGATGTGTTGATGAAATCCAGAGTATCTACGTGATTGAACCATTTGAGCAGGGGGCAGATATCAAAATAATTGAGGATGTTTATGAAGCTGCCCATTACTTTGAGAAACCTCATAAGGAAACAAATGACCCATGTAAGACTAGACAGGACGGACCTGCTTTGACTACTTCCACTGATGAGTCCGCTCCTGTCCATGTAGATTCTGATGGGCCAAAGGCCGAAGTTGATTTGATCGCTTTTATTCAGAAATTTGGGCCTTTTGATGAGAAAGATGATCCGGTTGAGACTCTTGAGGACGATCTGAGTTCGTATACTTCCACTGATGATTTCGTTCCTTTCGATTTTGATCTGGACGAGGACTCGCAGGACGACTCCGATTACACTTCTTCCGAGGATGATGAGTTTGTCCCATTTCACTTTGACATCTGCGAGACTTCCAAGGCCGGACCTAGTCGTACTTCCTCCACTCACCAGTCTGTGCCTTCACATCATAGGACCACCAAGGGAGAACCTAGCCATACTGCTTCCATCGATCAGTTCGTCCCTTTCCGTTTTGATTCCACTGAGGGCCTTCACCGTGTCGACCCTGATCGGCCTTCGTCCACTGTGGACCCCGATGTCGACATACACCACACCAGAACTATCCCTCAGCGGTCCCGCAAGAAGGTTTGCTTTCCACCTTCTGATGATCACCCATTTATGTTGTAGATTCTCTCCTGTGACTTTCTTTCCATCTCCCGTTTTTGCTCGTCTACCCATTTCTCGTGTTTGCCTTGCCTAGGACATACCTTGTCCTATGTATAGGAGGGGTAGACGAGTTGAGTGTTTATTCTTCGTTCCGTGTCACCACTCCTGTTGGTGCCTATACTTAGGGCTTCTTCTACCCTAAGTATAGGGGGAGTGGTGTGTAAATCCCCGTGATCTATTTCATCTCTTTATTTATTTTTCTTCTTTTCTTCTTTTCTTCTTTTATTGTTCTATTTTCTTTATCTATCAAAAAAGGTGCCGCCCTTGCAGACAGTTTTCCATACTTAGGACGTACTTTGTCCTAAGTATAGGGGGGTGTGCACCCCGAGTTCTTTCATTCATTTCGATCCTCTCCATTGTCTCTTCTTCTTGTCTATACTTAGGGATATCTTACCCTAAGTATAGGGGGAGACAATCTGAGTACGATCTGTTCATTCCCACCCTTGACCCTCCCTGCGTTGTGTACAGTCTTCTATACTTAGGATTATTTGATCCTAAGTATAGGGGGGACGGTCAACTTCTCATTCATTTGTTCATTCCTTTATTTATTTATTTTTTTAGACTTGCCTATACTTAGTACGAGTTATGTCTTCTCCTTTCTCTCCGATCTATGAGGACATAGCTCAAGCTAAGTATAGGGGGGTCATATATACTACGTATATACTTTAGCCATAACTCGTACGTTCGTATTTTCTTAATAATATGGCTAAAAATTCTTTAAAATTCATGAAAAGTACTTAATAAAAAGGTGTTCTATTCCTCAAATTCTTTTTGTGTATTTACTGATTAATAAATCAGTTGAAAAGGTTTTTTGCAAAATATTTGAAAAATAGTTTGAAAATCTTTGTGAACATCTATTGAAAACTATTGTTACATGTTTTCAACCTGTGTAAAATGTGTGTTTTGTAAAAATTTATTTTCTTTGTGTGAAATAAAATGTTTGAAAAATGATTTGCAAATGGTTTGAAAAATGGTTGCAAAAATATTTTGAAAAATCTATATATATTGTTTGAAAAACCTTTGCAAAATGATTTTCAAATGTGTGTACATATTTGCAAAAATGTTTGTAAAAATTATTTTGGACTATAGTTTTCAAAATTTTGTGTGAAAATCTTGTGTCAAAAAGTTTGAGGAATATAGACATCTCACCAAAATCCACTCTATATATATACTTATAAAATTGACCACTTACCCTTGTAAATTCTTAAAATCCACTTCTTGTATATATGAAGAAGCACTCCCGTGTACATATTTTAACCTCGTTTTCATCCAAAATCTTTTCGTTTTCAAAAATCCCAAAAATATTTGCAAAATTAAAATCCAAAAACATCTGAAAAAAAATCTTTTTGAAAAATACAAAAAAATGCATCTGCATCAGCATCATCTTTTCAAAAATCCATAAAAAGTTCAAAATCTTTGAAAATTGCATCACAAAAATATTTTCTGCATTGCATTGCATAGCATTCGCATTTTTCGGATTGAGTTTGATAGGTGAACAAGTCTAAGTAAAATCCGGAGATTGGAGCTTGATTGGACCTTAAAATCTACCTAATAACAGGAACCTTATAGGAACTGGGTTTGAGGTACTTCAGGTCTAGTTGACTTAATTCTTTGAGGATCACGGGACTTGGTTCAATGGATTCTTGACTGCCTAAGTAGAGTATTTCGGAGCACACGCACGACTCTTGTTGATAATGACCTAACTTGGACACCTGCACCTTTCACATAGCTCAACTCAGTTGGAGTGATGAGGGGATTGGATTTGCCGGTATGAGACGCACACAAGTGGAAACATTTGTCCTCCTCTAGGGAGGGAAGTGCACCCCAACCCGTCCAATGATTAGGAAGTCTAAAGACAGGAGGCTGTGGGTTGTGATAAAGCTTCAAAAGAGGGATAGTCTACTAGCTCAAGAGGAAAAACTCCTTATGAAAATGCTGTTGTATATAATATTTCAAAAAAAAAAGGTTCAGGCATGTACAAAAATAAAAAGCCTGCAAGTATGTACAAAGTCAATTTGAGTTCCAAAGTTATATCATGTGAGCCTGCAGCAGGATGACTTGACTACACTGGTCTTGCATCCAAGGATAGGTAGCTACACTGGCTACCGTCCATTCTTCTCTTCACCCCCTCCTCTGGAGCTGGTTGCCACTTGAACTTAGAAGGGAATACCCCGCTCCTCGAGGATGGAGTCATTGGATTGGGGAATCATTGGGTTGTCGTACTGGAGAAGTCAGTTTCTTTGTCATTCTAGTTGGGGAGAGCCACCATCACTTACACTGTACGAGTCAGATTCATAGTCGTAAGAGTTTGCGTATGAGTTGAAGTATTTCTGACATGGCTATTGAGGAGTCTTGGACAGAGTTTTGGGATTCTCAAGGACTGTTGGATTTCAAATTCAGTTCTCAATAAGGTTCCGCCCGTACTAAAATTCCAAAGGTCAGACTTAAGCTCCAAACTTTGATTTTGTGAAGACAAGTTTGATAATCAAATAAAATCCAAGTTCTTCTTTTTCTTTTCTTTCTTGTTCTTTTTGCACTTATTGCATAAGTGTTTGCTAGGGACTAGCAAAGGTAAAGTATAGGGGGATGATGAATCCACATTTCATCATCTTTATTCTATCATTTTAGCATCAAAAACCCTAGCAAATGCCTGTAAATAACCTTAAAATCATCATCTTAGCATTTATGCATGTGCATCATATTAGTGTATAAAATACTGTAATTAAAGCCAAAATTATAGAATAAATAAAGAAAAGAAAAAGAATAAAATATTGTAAATATTTTATGACCCAAAACCCCGAGACCTAGGCATCTTGATGAATAGGTCGACAAGGAATAAAGTAGGGGAGATAAGGTCAGGAATACATAGAAAATACCTATACATTCTATTCATTCTTTATTCATTTTGGAACCTATTTTTGGTTCCACTTTTTATACATCAAATGAAGAAACTTTGTACATGAAAGTTGTAGCTAATTTTATAAAGAAAAATACAAAATTGATTTCACAGAAAAATAATGTACAGATAAAAAGTTATGGTCTGAATAAAAATCCAGAATCCCAACTTCCCGGACCCGTATCTCACAACTGACAACTCCAAATGCAGCATACTCACCTTTAATTGTATATAGAAGAAAATAATCTATCCAATGGTGGTGGTTTCGCATTTGGCGGAGCTACGGTTTGAAAGTTGAGTTTTGGACCCACATTGTATAAGTGTACAGAATAAAATATTCAATTTATTCTTTATTAATTATTTATTCATTTTTATATTTTTAGAATGTTGTAATTATTACACATAATAATTATGTACATTAAAATTGGAATAAAAACCTAAAGAAAAATTAAAATAAAAATACTTGTATAAAGAATACATAGGTATACTACCTATACCTATACCTATACAACATATACTTTTATTTTATTAAATATACAAAACATATCAGAAAAATTAAATAAAAATATATTTGTGAATATAAAAGTATTTTATAATTTTAGAAAATAATAAATAAAAATAATAAAATTAAAATATACAAAATAAAAATAAAAGTAATAAAGTATATAGATAATATACCTATATAGGGGTATAAAGGTAACTTGTAAAAAATACTTCATAAAAATAATTAAAAATCGGAATAAAATACTATATAAAATAATAAACAATTTTTATTAAATAACCTAAAATTAATTAAATCATTTATTATTTTTAATTCAATTTACAAAAGTTTTATTTAAAATTTGTCTTTTTGCGGATGACGTGGCCCAATCAGGCCACGCCATCCGTTGACCTGGGCTCAACTCCCTGACCCCAGGTCTATGCCTCCTGGACCGTCTCGAGTGCCCACCTTCTCGGGTTTTTCGCAGGCTACCCTTTCACCCTTTGGGGTCGTGCCCTTCTGCAAAGTTGCTCCCCTACGATCCAGCTATCACGCCCATCTTCTTCCTCGGGCAGACCGTCACTGTGTAGCCCGTTCATCCTCGATCAAGGAGCCTCGACCACCATCCTTCAAAAGACCACCCGCTTCTTCCTCTTGCCCTTTGAACCAGTCCTGGGCGCCAAAACCCTCCAGGTGGGGTCGAGGGCTAACATCCGGTGACAGGGGAATCCTCCCCCATCTCAGGCGAGGTGCGGCAAAGCACCTAGACTGCGTTCCAAGCCACCTCCGGCCATTGGCCGTCGAGGTTCAACCATGGGCATCTTCGCCCTCGGGGTCGTGTTTTTTCCCTTTTTTTTAGTTACTTAGCTAGCCGTAACTCTTAGGTCTCAATTTGTGGCTCTATTAGGTAATTTAATCGATTGTTCACCATTCACCGACCACCTCGCCGGAGCTTGCTCCGGGAGCTTGTATTTGCACCATACGCCACCCATTCCACTCGTTTTGCAGGTCAACGTGCCCTTGAGAGCATCTGGAAGCGAATTTTGAAGCTCGCCGGAGCCAATGAAGCTTCCCAGCTCCGCCAGCCACCAGCGAGCACCACGGCCGCCGCCGTGGCTTTTTGACGATTCCAGACGTTAGAGGAGTACCTGAGGAGGCAGCGGCCCGATTTTGAAGCTCAAAAGCCACCGGAGCTGGCCGGAGGAGCTCGAGGAACTTCGCCCCACCGGAGCTCCGCCTTGTTCTTCCAACCGCCTTCGCCACCGTCCGATCAGGGCGCCCCCTCCAGATCTAACGTGGACCGCTCGATCATCAGCACCCAGCCACCGTTGATCTCAGCCGAGATCTAATCTCAGGCGTCCGCCAGCGAAGCGTCATCGGCCGTCCTCAACGCGCCACGTGCCTAAGTGGCTACTCATCGTCGTTGGATCGCGCGTCGAGGGTAATTTGCACACTAAACCATCGTGCATTTTGTATTTATCTTTTAGTCTTGAAACTTCTGTCTGTAGTGTAATATTTTTGTAAAAATTGCAAAAAGGACCTCGTCTTTTTTTTATTTGCGTTTAGGTCCTTCGCCACGTCACCTCACGTGACCTGTACACGTGAGGTGGGGGCATTTTGCAGAGGGGCCCTCGGTCTTTGTTGTATTTTGTTTTAGTACCAAAACTTTAGCTTCACGTGTTATATTTTTGGAAATATTGCAAGTAAACCCCAGGTTTTTGAGAAATTATAGTTTAGTCCTCGCCAGGCGCGTGCAAGTCACGTGCCCTGGTGGGAAAATTGCTAGGACACCCAGGCGGGTTTTGTAATTGAATTTTGGTGCTTTAAATTGATTATTCAGTTCAAATATTTGTGGAAATTTGCATGTGAGCCCCTGGATGTTTGAGAAATTGCATAAATACCCCTGCCAGGCCTGTTAATTATTTGGATGCTTGTTGTAATTATTTAAATTATCATTTTAAGTCCAAAATTTCTCAAATTTTAAACTTAAGCTCCTGTTAACTTGTGCTCCCACGCCCTAATTTTAGTTTTTGATTTTATTTTATTTTTATATTTATTAAAAATCAAAAACATGCTTTTTCCCTACTGTCTAGCTTAGCAAATGCCAAAAAAATTATAAAACACTTCGAAAAATTCCAAAAACATTCCCTAGTGTCTATCTTATCATATTCTAGTGTCAGTCCAAAAATCATTAAAAATCTCAAAAGAAAAACACTAAAAATTCAAAAACACTCAAAAACTTCAAAAAAATATATAAAATTAAAGAAAACTCAAAAAAATGCAAACTCAGTTCCTGTTTGTTCTAGATTTTATCCTATTTATTTTAAAATTAGTTTGAAAATTTTTTGTTGTTGTTTGTTATTTTTGATTCCGGTTTTACCCCCAGCCAGCATCTTTATCACTGTTTTCTCTTATTTCAGTATTTAAAAATACCAAAAACACATGGAAAAATACCCAAAAATCACAAAAGCAGTAAAAAATCCTAAAAATATCAAAAACATTTTATTTCTGAATTTTTGGTTATTTTTGCACATTTTTATAAATATTTTATCTTGCCTTTTATTACATTGCTTATATATTCTGTTATTGGAAAAAGAATTAAAAATATATATATAATATAAAATTATAAAAATTAGAAAATCAAAAATCAAAATACAAAATTAAAAATTAAATTAAAATAAAAAAATAAAAATTAAAAACCCACAAAAATTTATTTGCTTGATTGCTTAGTGTAGACACTTGACACATACACACTCACGTGAGCACAAATTTTTGAACTACCCTGCTTGCTCCCTGTGTTCGAACTCTCTGCATACTTGCCCTTTACATCATTTGTGCAGAGTTAAAAATAAATTTTAACTCCATATTATTTCTAATTTATTGATCTTTAGTGTGGGTTAATTGTTGATTAAATACGAGATTCACTTGTGAGTCGCCACAGCGACGGTTGTCTCCGCCTTGTGTGAGACACCAATTTTGACCACATCGAATTTCGCATGTATCAAGGGGCTGCTAGGATGAGGAGGATGTGGTGGAGGGCCGGAGGGGATGCGGATGAGGAGGAGATGGTGAAGGGTAGGGAGTGAGGTCGTATTGGGCTGCAAAGAGGAGGGGCACAAGAGAAGGATTATCCAAGGAGGAAAAGTAGTGTTGCATGGGGGGAGGAGGTAGTGGGGAGGGGGTGCAGCTGATCATGAGGTGATGCGGTGAGGAGAATGAGTTTGCAATGGAGGAGAAGGCAGTGAAAGAGCGAGGGAGGAGAGTACCACTCAGTGTGGATGAGCAAGTGGATGGGAGACAAAGAGTAAAGGTGGCGATGATAGTGGAGGACAGTAAGGAGGCTCTAGAGCACGATGGAAGAGAGGTGGTCGGGTGAGGGTTTCAATAGGATGGATGGAAATTGAATTGTTGAACGTATATTATGATCACTAGTGGTCGTAATATGATCAAAATAAGGGGCATCTATTCTCACGATTACATCATGGTCGAAGTTGGGTAGAACAGACAAATACGATCACCAATGATAGCATTGTAATCGCTTGTGGTAGCTTTTGCGAATGCGACCACAATACCAACAATAGTTATCACATGTTTGTGATGTTTCTTCTTATTGGTAATAGTTATATGCTCATAACTTTGGATTCCACTTATAATAATAGAAGTTCTTGAAAAAACCAGTCCATGGTTTCACCATCTTTTATCAAGAGGTTATTAAAATCTCTCCATAGTTGTTGGAGGGTCATAGAACTTACCTCGACCTATACTTGGTATTCTTTCTTTAAAATCTTATTCTTCCTTAAAATAATACCACCAAAAATGACAGGAGAGGTAGATATACTTACTTCTTGTTGGATGAAGAGAATGGCCTTTGTATCATTCTTCTTTTATTTTATTGAGCTCTTTCTTCTTTCATTCAATTAATGTAATATCTCCTTCTTTTGACTTAACATACCTTTCTATAACTAGCTCGACAAATCTTATTTTTTTAAATACAATCATATTCAACATCTAATATAAGGGTTTGAAGTCTAAATATAGGCTAGATAAAAAAAGGGGGTGTCCGACATTTAGATAGAGATGTGTCATATATGACATGAAAATTGAGCTAAACTTCTTAATAAATACACTCATGTCACACATTAATATAGCATTATTATAAATACATGCATGTAATATAAGAAGCAATTTTTAGCACCTAAAGATCACTTAAAATGCAAAACGAAAATCTAAAAATAAATAAGAAGAGGACAGACTACATGCATGAATATGTGTACATATTGGTCCAAGAAATTAGAGGAATAGGCATGCAAGGTCTAGTTCTAACCCTCACCCAAAGATTGAGGTATAAAAAAAGTAGGAAAATTAAGGAAACTAGCGATAAAATATAATAGACACCTAAAAATTAACAAAATACTAAATGTAATGCATGCACAAACTTCTAGAATGTTTATCTTTTTATCCATACATCAAATTATCATAATTCATTCTCCATTGGTTCAATAAAAATGTATAGCAAAATATAAAAATAATCTAAAAATTGCACCTTACAGTAAGCCAATAAATCCAAACCCTAGTTCGTTATGCAAGCAATTCAAATTTTATATCCAGATCATATGAACTTCAAATTGACTGAATTTGCCTTTATAGTTCATAAAATTAAATGCTTTAAAGTCTTACAAATACTTAGAGGTTGAGAAAAGTCCATTTATGAAAGGTTGGTTTCGGAGCCCATTGTACAACTATACTAATATACATGACATATATTTTATCATCTTTTATAGGTTTCAATTTGTATCATTTTATTTGTATATTCTTTTCTATTAAGCAATATAAAAAATATAAATTACATAATCAAAAAATAAAAAAGAATGTATACTTAATTATATAGTTATATTTGACCTATTAAAAATATTTTGTATCTTTTATAGAGCATATATTGCATCATAAAATTCCAAAAAAAATGGATACCTAGCTTAGGATATATGTTATTATAATAAAATATAAATAGGTAATTCATTTAGAAGAAAACAATAATAAATACAAAAGTCCAAAATAAAGGTAAAAAATACATATAAAAATCTTCATGTTTTTGTAACTCACAAATTCAGTTGAATTGTAAAGTAAAAGTACCATTCTAGAAACTTGTAGAGTCAATTTTGAACATTTTTTTATGTTTTACATTATTTTAATTGAGATCATTTATTATTTATTATTTACATGTCAAAACCATGCTCGTCTTCTTCCTCCCATTGGAATCTAAATGCTCTGGGTGCTAGAATGAGGAAGAAAGAAAGGATCTATTTCAAGTTATAACATGATCATCAAATTCTATCTATTCTATATGAAATTCAGACTGAAAGATAACAATGCACCCTCACTTCTCAAAGTAGTGACTATTTCGATGTTGAATCTAAGGGTTGGTGAGACCCTTCATCCTCAGTTATTCTCAGACCAAATGCTGGCATAAAGAGCAGGTGAAAACATCATCAGAAAAACATTGAATAATTCACATCCCATCCAAAGGCTGGATAACATAAAAAGATGAGATGGAACCGAAGTCAACTAATCCCATTCTTATGAATGTAGATGATCAAGATTCTCAAAAGGTTTATAGGAAGTCAAAGCGCACATCTCGCCATAATCAGTCTTGGAAAATGTTCGGAGATGAAAGCTAAAGGAGATCTAACCCAATCTAGAAATCTCATATAATCATGCCAATGCCCCCATATTCCTATATATTACAAACATCTCAAGGCATGCATCATGGCCGAGCCTCGAGATTTGACATGATCGTCTGACCTCCTTCGACTTCCTCAAAGCCCCCAACCATGTGCATCTGACATACCTGACGACCACCTCCCTCGCTTAACTCCCAATTTCACCAGCTCCCAATAGTTGACCTGTCAAAACAATCTTACAAATATTATTCTCACCTTATCTTCTCTCGGCTACCTGAAACCCTAATCACCTCGGACGAACCAATCATGAGTAACATGGTCTATTTGGCCATGAATTAAAGCACGTAAAGGACACGACAAAGCAAGGGCACAGTCTAGATTTTTGGAGAAGAACTAATCGACTAATTTAATTAAGTCTTGTTGTAATATGAGCTGACTAATAGATCATCAGAACCAAGCTAAAGATCTCTGTGAAGAGGGATTAGCTTAAATTTATAACCTGGATAAGTCCAAGGTCGAATACAAGGACATGAGAAATTAGAACTATTAATTTAGAGTTCAAATATATAGATTAAATGATTTAAAACGGTATCTAGGTTGATGAACAAGACAATGTATGCATGGATTTTTATATTTTTTATATGAAAGTCGATAATAAAATGTTGCAAAAAGTTAAATGCAATGAAATGTACACTAGTATACAATCACATGTAAGCTCATGAATTAATTATTAATGATAAAATCCAATTACTTAAATTACCCTAAAGTGGTATATATAAGCTTCAATTTCAATTAAAATTGATCAATGCACTTATTTAATAAAACATTAATATTACTCAATTAACATTCATCATTCAATTAGGTTATTTAGGTTATTAATAGTGAAGAATCAATGATTGTGTAACCTAAATAAATTCTTAGTTCATTAAATAATTCAGGGTTTAATTCATGCATTGAAGTGAGCTACACTACATTAATGGCTTAAAATCAATTCATATAATCAACACACTTCTTTGGTCAATACTTTGAACACTACAGATCACAACAGAGAATAAAACATGCTGAATTAAAGAGCATGACCTGAAAATTAAAAAGACACCAATTTCGTTGAATTTGGATTTAAATTGAAGAAGATATTAAGGTTCTAATCCAAGGACATAAATGCAAAGAAAACATAACTTAAAATACTAAAAAATCACAAAAAAGGTCCAAAAAGGACTGAAATGCAATAAATAGAAGGTGATGAGGCCTTATCTGCAAATGTCCCTGCATGGGGGGTATTTCTACCATTAAAAGAATTCGATGGGGGTATACTGCAAATCTCCCAGCATGTCATGTACTAAACATTTGCTCCTAGGTTTGAAACGAGATTTGGGGCTCAAGTTAGGCTCGGGCCACGTGGGTGGTAGAGGAACCTCGAGACGGGTTCTAGTCCACCTGAGGTTGCAAGGTCACTACAAAGGTTAGGGACTCATCGGGATTATTTAATAAAGATGATCGAATGGTAACTAGTACTCAGGACAGGTCATGACACCTCCATAAATGGCGCTCTTGGGCAAAGCTCTAGCGATGCTTATGCTTCTCCTCCTTGATCCTCTGCGGTTAGTGAAGGTCGAGGCAATTTGCTAGACCCCAAGCAAAGACTGAGGTAAGCTGGAGAAGGGCCTGAGATGTCTGAAGGTGTAGGTCGATAATAGCTCATTGGAGCAAAAATCTGAGATTGTAGGCAGATTCGGATCTCTGTCCAAGGGGTACTTGCAATGTTAGCTTGCAATAGCTGAAGCATGCGATGGAATTTGGGGTGAAAGGGGGTGAACGAAGGGCTGTTGAGTATGGTCGGCACGAAGCCCTAGTAGGTCTTCCTTCTTGCATAAGAAGAAGGTTGAAGTAGAAGAAGGTTATGGCGGAAGAAGAGGGTCGATGTGAGTAGGTGCGCGAAGATGATTGGTGATATGTGAAGGAATATGCGTGATTACATGAATGAGATGTGGTGTGTATATGCGTACATAAATAGGAGAATTATGAAAGGGAGCAACTAGGTTTACTTGAAATAAGGAAGAAGGTCGAAAGATGTGGACGAAATGGCCTGGGGTTAAAGCATGAGCGCTTCAGGGTCTTTACTTGACGTATATGGCATGTATACAAAGCTCGAGCAACCGTCTAAAGGGGGTTGCGACGTGGCTGGACTACCGACAATCTCATCGAAGATTAGTCTCGATCGTGGTTCAACTCTAACCCTCTCACTGTCACCGGAAGGAACTTGAAAACTCGAAGAAACCTCATGTGAAGGTAGATAACCAGAGAATGGTGGAGGAGACAAAGTTTTGGTCGGAGTAGTGACAGTTGGAGAGGGAGTTTCGACCACTCGTGGTTGGAACACATGAGAGGAACAATGGAGATAGAGATTAGGGTGAACGAAATGGATGTAGGAGCTCTCATTTGGAACCGAAATCGAGTCGCAAAGCCACGCGGAGCAACTAAAGTAAATGGGAGAAAAGGTCACTATCGAAAGGGTGCGACTCATGGGCTCAATTGGTGGAGGTTGACGATGATGAAGGGTCGTTGGATCAAATGATCCAGTGGTATAGAAAGAGGCACTTATGGATAGTTGGGTTCCGCTTGATCATAAGATCAAGCTGCCCATGTGATGAATATCCCTTTCATCACCTTTATTCTTTCATTTTGGCCATAAATACCTAGTTAAACACATGTAAATAGCATTAAATTGTACAAAATAACCTTCATTATTTAACCTAGAAATATTGTATAAATACATGTATTTAATCCTAAAATAGAAGAATAAAGGAAAGAAAAGAAAAGGAAATGAAGTATCAAATATATTGAATGAACCTAAACCTCGAGACCAGGTCGATATTGACATGGTCGATCAAGAATAAAGTAGGGGGGATAGGGTCCCATAAAATGTATAGATAACACATAGATACGCTAACTTTATTCATCAATAAATAACCATTTTTACACTATTTTATTTTCTACTATACACACCTCAAATAAAGAAATGTTCAACATAAAAATTGTACATAAAAATACATAGAAAAATAATGCATAGTGTGACTGGGACACATAGAGGAAAAAGCTACAAATAAAACTTCAAAAATCAAATAATCCTCCATACAAACTCAAAATTCACCAAACTCACATTTATTGTTCATAAAATTGAATTATTTATCTAATGGAGGCGGTTTAATTAAAAATAGAGTGAAGGTGCAAAAGCTAGCTTTTTGGGGTCTCATTGTTCTATATACATGTATATTTTATTCATTTTATTTATTCTTTGTATTTTTAATTTTTTTATATTTTTAACTACTTTTAGATATTATTTGAAATATACTAAAAACATAAACACCAAATAAAAGTATTAAAAATACATTAAAATAAATAAGGTATTAAAATATATAGGCATAATATGCTTAAAATATATATACCCCTATTTATTTAAGTACATAAATAAAACCCAAAAAATAAAATTAAAATATGCAAATATATATGTAAATATATTATAAATATATAAAATATGTATATGCAATAATAAAATTTAAAATACAAAAAAATAAAATATTTGAAATATAGGTAATCATACCTATGTATAGATTTGTAAAAAATAGCACCTAATAAATAACATTGTAAAAATAAATAAAAATCATAATGTAATAGTACATAAAATAAGAAACATTTTTCTGTACTTTTATTTAATAAAATTGGTTATTATTTTTAACCTATTTAATAACGGATTTATTCCACTGAATTTTTGGTTGGTCCACGTGGACCAACTAGGAGTCGTGGACTGTTGACCTCCTAGTCAATTGTCCTTCTCCCCGCAGCCTTTGTCAAAGGTCACAGACCTCTAAATTCTTAATTTTCTTGGCGTCAATCCATGGCTCAATGAGACATGGTTCCTTCACCAATCCTGCTCACCTTAGTTCCCTCCGTCTCGCCATCCCTTAGATCTCACCAACTCCTCACCATTGACACGCAATCTTCTTCCCCCTTTCTACCATTCATTGTGTTTATAAATAAACCCATCTCGCCCTTTTGAGTTTTTGTATCTCATTTTCTTCCCATAACCCCAATATGAACATATGAGTTGAGTTGATGGTGGCAGAAGGAGCTCCACAGTCCTTGTAAGCGTGGAAAATGGAGGGAAATAGTGGTCCAACTCGTGGGAGACCTCTTCAGGTGGAGCTCCTCTTCTCCTTGACTTTTGTCAAGTATGAGATGCTTTAGTTATGTTGTTCTTTCGCATTTTCATTTTGTATCTCAGAGTAGGTTTCCTTTTGTGCTATTAGTTCTTAAGTTAGTCTAATTCCCAAAAATTTCATTCACTGGAGATTATGCTCCAGCCATAAATCATATTAAACCTTGCCGTGAATCGACCCATCATTGCTTCCATATCGATCCTCTACATGTTCTCCATCAGAACCCCCAATTTTCCCCTAGATTCTATATGAATCAAGGCCTAATCAAGCTTCATCCTTCACCCCCTACCCCCACCCCCGTCGAAGCTCATCCGCCATGCCCTTTCACCATGTTACCCAACTTCAAACTGGGTCGAGAGTGACCCCTGAGCCCTTGAGTGTTTTTGTGTATGTATTGAGCTTTGAGGACCCCCGTGGAACTAAATCGAACTTCACTTGAAGCTCAAGCTCATGAAGAACAACGAGAGCCCCAGGTCCCCGTCGTTGGGACTTGGATGCATTCAAGGGTACAAGCATTTGTGTAGGCTCCTCAAGAAGGCGTAGGACTCGTCGGAGAAGAGACTGTAGTTGGAGGTGGATACAATCGTCGATCGAAGCAGGCACCTGATAGTGTTCTTGTGTGTTCTTGATGACCGCCCAAATACCGCTAAATCCCAAGCCCACTCAGTTTCTTCAATGATAGTTGGATTAGAAGCGCACCGCTGCCCTCCGTCAGTCGGCCGATTACCTTAAGTAAGCCACGTGGAGTGCACAGTGTCGTTGGATAAGGTGCCTAAGTGGGTAATTTACATAGACCCCCTGCTGCCTTTTTGTATTTATATATCAATCATGTTAATATTTGTTTATGAGTTATATATTTTTGTAAATTGCTCAAGGTCCCCTTGAACAATCTGAATATTGCACTTTGGTCCTTCCGCATGACATGTAGGAGCATGTGAAATGTAGTGAATATTGCTCACAAACATCTATATTTCTAGGGCATGTTATGAAATGCATAAAATGTTTTCATTATTTGCAGATAGCTCCTTCTAATTGTAGCATTTATTTTGGTTTGTATTTGTCTTTATAATTATTTTTAGTACTCTAAAAATTGTAGGAAAATCACATTGTCTACATGACTTGATATTCAATCACACATATTTTTTTATTTAGCATTTCTTATATTTTATTATTTTCTAAAAACAAAAAAGGAGAATTTTATTCCTTATTTGCTTACAAAATCCAAAAATATATATAAAATCACCTTTTAAAATTACAAAAATATATATTAGGTATATCATTATATATTCTACCTTCAGACCAAAAACCACTAAAAATATAAAACAAAAACCTTAAAAATAATGAAACCCTAAAAACACTCTAAAATTAGAAAAAAAATAAAGTTCAAAAACAATTATGTTCTATATTTTTATCCAATGTATCTAGTATCTATTAAAAAAGGTTTTGGGAATTTTGACATTATTAACTATTTTTCAACCCAAAACAATTTGGACTATTTAATATACTCACTATTTTGTACGTTTTAGTACTTTAAAAATACACGAAAATAAGGGAAATTCTATTAAAAACATTAAAATAGAGAAAAATATTAAAAACATGACAACATTTTATTTTTTTGAATTTTGAATATATTTATGTATATTTAAAAATATAAAACCCTATATATCTTATATATTTGTCTTATATTACTGATATAATCCATGATATTATTATCACGTATAAATATATATTATATTTTAAAAATAAAAAAAGAATTAAAATTACAAAATTAAAAAGAACATAAAATTTAAAAAATAAAATAATAATAATATAATAATAACACATATAACCTAAATATAATAGAAAAAACCCAACAAGAATAGAAAAATATAAGAATACAATTGTTGTTGTTATTATTATTATCTATTATGATTATAGTTATCCATCATTGCTCCTAGTGGTTTGACCCCTGCTACTTACGCACAGTACATATTTTGTAGGGTATAATAAATTTAACTCACACTTAGTTCTCATTTGCATATACATATCATTGTGGGTTAATTGCTGACTAATTTGAATTGATTGGGTACCGAGACTCGAAAGAAGGCTGATATAGCGATTATTGGATCTGACTTGTCAGAACCCGTAGGCTCCTCCAAGACCAAATGTTAGGTTCCTTGATCTTTCTGAGTAATCAAATGGCACAGTTGCTGGGGAGCAACAGATATGATAGGATATTATATATATCATCTGCATAATTATCTGCTTTTATTTTTTAATTAAATAATTGTTTATTTATTTTAACCACTTTTCTTGTTTACTTTTCTGTGAGGGCCCGTCAATTGAGGACTTCTTAGGAGGATGCGCATCCTCATGAGGTGGAGATCAACTTCTTCTTCATGAGATGATAGGCTAGAGATAGGAAGAAGACCAGAAGAGAGAGGAGCATATTAGCATCGCTTAGATTTTTATTTTTATTTTCTGTGAGAGGGAGACTCGTTTTAATTTGTAATGCAGAGATGGACTTGGACATTCAGACATTCCCAGGCCTATTTTACCAGGTGTTTGTTCACCTGGGAGACAGCTCGATTTTTCATAGTTTTTCTCACCTTCTACCTTTTTATTCTCCCTATTTTTCTCATTATTTTTCTTTGTTACCCATCATTTGAGTTTTTCACCTTCTTTTTGTTTGTTTTATGTAAACGAGTCCATAGTCTTTAGGATTGCTTGATCGAGTAACTTAGGTCCAAATCCCTAATTATCAGCATGCTCCTATAGTCATTGATACATTTGAACCTAGATCAAATTAATATGTAGTTAATAGAAATTCATGTTTAGGGTGATTTCATCGGCTTGCATTCTCATGTAGTGTAATTTCAATTCTCTTCTTGCATCCGCATGGAGAGAGCTGGGAAGCACTATAAGTCTTCTAACTGAGCATACATCATTCCTCACAATGATGACTTCTCCATCATTGTGATACTTGCATTGCTTTTCCGTCCTCTCCCTCAATTTTGATTAACTTAGGAATTAAAGAAAATCAAAAAAAATGTTAGACGAATATTCCTGAAAAATATTCAAAAAAAGTGAAAATTCAAAAATTAAAACAAGGGGACTGCTAATAGCATTTTGATCGTGAATAAAATTTGTAATGGACTTCATTATTTGGGTTCATAAATCCTACATTGTTTTCAGGTACACTCTAGACTGAGAGAGGCATGACCCATAAGGAATAAAGCCTAGGTCAGTGGCTACCTTGATTATCACCTGGGCTCAGTGAAGTACCAATGCTTCTATCGTACGTGGGCGAGTAGGGATTTGTCTTCTTGCATGCTTATTCTGAAGTATTGAGCATAGGTCATCCCTTCACGGGGTATCTATCTTGTCGTCTCACATCCGAGTACCCAACAAGGGGGAAGTACTTGATTTGCCACTATCAGCTTCCTCACTCTTATTCTTTGGCAGAGTAGCTGGCCTAGGACAAATATCAAGGATCTAAAAAACTGCATACTACATGTTACAAAGGAAGAGGGAAGTATGAGACACATTTCTAGAAGTACCCACTCTCCTATAGGTATAAACTCTAAGGACTTGCTAAAAGATTCACATGCATGAGTTTGTGAACCTTTTGCTTTGTGTTTGTTTAAATTTAGTTTAAGGTCAAAGATAAGTCCCGCGCACTTGCACCATTTTGCAATTACTTTTATTTTTATTTATTTTTACTTTGCTCACTTTGAGCCTTCTTATTATTGTCTCTTCATTTTATCCTCTTATTTATCATTGTATTCCTCATTCATCATACATTCCTCTTGTCCCTCAAGATGTTGGCTCATGGATGGTTAAGTCGGGACCCTACCGACACCCACATCAATTTCATGAATTTCAACATCTCCAATAACTCGAGGTTATTCCCGAGAGCTCAGTTTGGACTTTGCAAACCACTCTCCAAACTCCTTGTCTTCTTATTCTTCAATAAATTGGGATCACTCTTGTCTCAACATTCGTCCCTTATGGATGGAGATCGATTTCTCCTCGTATCAAGTACTCCATTCAATTTGTCTAGGATTGACCCTAATTCCAAATTCATCCTTCCATATAGTGCTCAAGATTACCAATCTGAACGAGACGAATTTCATTGTACAGATCAAGAGACGAACTTGGATCGTGTTCATATCCCTTCCTCTGAGTCTGATTCAGAGATGGATCCTCAAGGAAAAGAGAAGGGATTGCAACAACCAAATTAGGGCCCACAGCCAGATCAGAGTGCAGTTATTGCATAGTTGCCTGCATCGATTCAGTCCATCCGACAGTATCTTACAGATCTCTGGCTCTCGCTTAGGTCACCTTCATTGAAATGCTTAATGATATGAGGAGAGAAAGAGAAAACCAAGGAGGAGGAGGAGGAGGAGGAGAAAATGAGGATGAACAGAGAGATGGACCCCATGGAGGGGCAGATGAACTGAGAAGAGAGACTCCAAATCCTACACTCAAAGAAACCTACAATTCTGGCACTGGCCAGATGACAGAGTGGAATCATATTCATATGGTTCACAGATATTTTGAGCTCAAGCCGCAGTTCTTGGCTCGTCTTCCCACATTCCATTGGAATACGAATGAGGAAGAAGGATTTGTTAAACTTGGAGTTTAGAATGAGGTAGCATACCATTTATCCAGAATATAATGCACAGATACTTAGCTGAGCAATGAACCGATCACAGAGACCTTTCTTGATGAATTAATCTCAGTGTGGCATCTCTTCCTAGGTATGATGATATTGTGAACTACCTCATATCTGGGGTGTTCCACAAGATTGGACGAGAATCCAGAAGGACAAATTCATGTTCGACATCCATTTCAACCGGTGGGAAGATCCCTACCTATTCCAAGAAGGAGCAGACTACATTTGGCATCGGTGTATCTCTTGGAGGAGTACACTAGTGTCCTCGAGCATTATCATAAGTTCAAATCAGAAGGACACCATTCTAGAAGTAGAACAGTACCAAAGGTAACAAATCACACTTACTCGGATGGACCCTTCTCCTCTATGAAATCGACTTGGAGATCAAAGACAAACTTGGAGTTTAGAATGAGGTAGCAGACCATTTATCCAGAATATAATGCACAGATACTTAGCTGAGCAATGCACCAATCACAGAGACCTTTCTTGATGAATCAATCTAAGTGTGGCATCTCTTCCTAGGTATGATGATATTGTGAACTACCTCATATCTGTGGTGTTCCCACAAGATTGGACGATAGTCCAGAAGGACAAATTCTTGTTCGACATCCATTTCTACTGGTGGAAAGATCCCTACCTACTCCAAGAAGGAGCATACTACATTTGGCACCGGTGTATCTCTTGGAGGAGTACACTAGTATCCTCGAGCATTGTCATAAGTTCAAATCAGAAGGACACCATTCTAGAAGTAGAACAGTACCAAAGGTATTGCTTTGCGGTCTCTGGTGGCCTACACTATTCAAGTATGTTGAAACATATGTTAAAGTGATTATTCTTCTTCTTCTATTCGCTGACCTTCTAACACTAACTTCTTCGCTAAATTCTACAACAACTCTCAATTCTCAACTACTAGAATTAGAACCACTAGAAGTACGACACTTCTTCTTCCTTGTATTAGTTATCATTTTCCCGAGAGATCAAGAGAAGGAGTCTCAATAAAGGAACCCGACTTGAACTTGAGGAAGGAAACTAAGACAACCCACCCTGGACTTTGATTCTATGTGATTTTTGTATGATTCTTTCTTTTTCACATTCATATTGTCAGAAAATGGGAGGAACCCTCAGTGCGAAAGACTCCATGAGCTTCAAATTCATTCAGATTTCCAACGTGTTCGATACTTGGGGCCTTGATTTCATGGGATATGAGTACATCCTTCTTAACGTTGGTTACGTGAGTCACTGGGTAAAAGCTATCCTCGCTCGATACATTGATAGCCGAATAGTCTGTCAGTTTCTAAAAGGTAACATCATTTCGTGGTTTAGAATCCTGAAGATTCTAATTTCAGATGGGGGTAGCAATTTCATAAATAAAGAGGTGAAGAAACTTGTCAAGGAGTGCAACATCGATCATCGTGTCACATCTCCTTATCATCCATAGTCCAATGGCTTGGCCGAATGGTCAAATAGAGAAATCAAGACCATATTATGGAAACATGTCAGGCTTGATAGGAAGAACTGGTCAACTTCTGGATTCAGTCCTATGGGCTTATGGGATCGTCTGCAAATCTCCCTTGGGCATGTCTCCCTATCATCTTGCATATGGAAAGCCAGGCCATCTGTCAGTTGATTTAATTCATAAATCTCTTTGGGCAGTGAATATTTGTAACCTCGACTCATAGAGAGGTGGTTAGAATAAGAGAATAGATCTGAACAAGCTCCTAGAATTTCGAGACTACACATATGATAACAACTTGATATACAAGGAGAAGTTTAAATGTTGGCACGACCGGCACATCAGACGAAAGACCTTCGAGCATGGACATAAAGTATGGTTATTTGATGCGAAGTTAAAGATATTTCCTGGCAAATTAAAGAGTAAATGGGCAGGGTCATTCTTCATCAGAACTGTGTATGACAATGAAAGTATTTTAATATCGGAATTGTCATCTGACATACAACCTTTTGTTGTCAGCGGTCAGCCGCTCAAGCAATATTTAGAGCACAATACATTCATGGACATTATCGATTCTAGTCAGGTTATACTTGATGAAGATTCCTCAGTAGCTATAGTGGATTCCGATAGTACAACAAAAAATATTTTTGATTGATTTTCTTTTTTTCTTCTTTTCAATTTAATTTTCAAGTCTTCCATTCCATTCTTTTGTATTTCACTCATCCCGTTCATTTGTGTTATACCTAGGATATACTTCATCCTAAGTGTAGGGGGAATGAACAGGTTATTCTTTATTGATTCTCTCGTTTGTCTATCAACTTGTTGATATTCTATCTATACTTAGGGATATTTCACCCTAAGTATAGGTGGACAAGCCGAGTTGATTGATTTCGTGCATTCGGGTCCTCAATCATCCACTTTTTTATGAGGTCGGCTATACTTAGGATTAGTTTATCCTAAGTATAGGTGGGACGATCGACTTATCATTCTTTTATTTAGTTCTTGTAGTGTAGACTTTTCCTATACTCAGTGTGAGTTATGTCTTCCTTCTTCTCTTTGATCATTATGAGGACATAGTTCATGCTAAGTATAGCGGGGTCGTATATACTTTGTATATACTTTAGCCATGATTCATACTTTTGTATTTTCAATAACATGGCTATTATACTATGCTAGGTAAGGATATATAATAAGTCAACAATAAATAATACACTCTAAATTTGTATACAATTTTTCAAAATTCTTTGTAATATAATAAATAAAGTGGATTAAAAATATTTTGCAAAATGATTTAAAAAATAGATGTAAAATATGTTGACAAATATTTTAAAATAGCATGGAAAATCTTTGTGAAATGTTATCAAATCTTTGTAAAAAACTTTTTAAATATTTGCAAAATTTTATTTCATTTGATTGAATAAAATTTTTGAAAATTACATTGCAAATATCGAAATGACTTACACTTGATTCAGTGATAGAAATTACATCAACAATTGATAGTTGGACGATCACTTTGGTCGCCTGTTTCTCCTTCATTTTTTTAGTCCTTTTTCGGCTATTTCCAAAGCAACAATGAAATTACTCCCATCTAAACTTGCCAAATAAAATATCTCAGAATGCTGAGATCGAAAGTCCCATAACATGTTAAGACTTGGTATGTCTTCAGCTTTACAAACATTCTGCTTTGTCGCATCGTGGAAGCATATATTCTTTGGGTATTTCTTGTAACCCTTCTTTTTGAAAATGTAAAGAATGTGACAACAGAGAATACCTTCATATATAAACTTCTTGCATGAACACGTAGATCTACTTTTTTTCAGGAAAAAATCAACCAGAAATTTTCGATTTTCAGTCACATGTGAAGAGATTTCATATCTAACATTATCATCCTTTGCAACTTTAAGACATGCACAATTAACACTCTTCCTAAATTCCTCTTGAAACTTTGCAAAGTTTGCAGGAGTGTAAAATACAAAAGCTTGTGCTTCCATTGGATGCTCAGACCATAATGATGCCTTTGTATTCACAACTTTAAAATCTAAACTTTCTTCAGCATCACGACATAACACCAATGCCCTTTCATATTGAAATACGAACTCCAATAAAGGAGTTTGAGAGTGGACATATCCATTAAAGAATGAGTTCATGCTTTCAGAATGTTGTGTTGATGACATTCCTGCAAATAAAACATCTTTAGATATACAGGTATCCACATTCGTCGCAACTCATACATATTGTGAAGCCAGCTATTTTCTGCAATATTGTACTTTGTCTGAATATCTTCCCATCGATTAACAAACTCATCAATATTTTGGCTTTCATAAATTCACTTCTCGTAATCATGCTTAAATTGTTTATCGCATCGTAATTGATGCAAATGAATTAGAGCATTTTTTCCTGATATGCCAGATGCAAAATCGGTGTGTTGTTATAGGGAAAACTAAAGCAATAGCTTCACGCATTGCCGGGTCTTGGTCTGTGATTATTGTAATGGGTAACTTTCTATGCATACACTGCAACCATGTACGGAATAACCAAATAAAGATTCCCGTAGTCTCATCTTCAAGCAAAGCACATCCAAGTAATGTTGATTGTTTGTGATGATTAATGCAGGTAAATGGTGTAAATGGCATTAGAAATTAGTTAGTTTTATATGTGGTACTACATCATCAAAATGCAAATAAAAAGATCTTGATCATCCATCGGCCCAAAAGACACTTCGCACAGTCATATTTTTCAGCAACTTTAACTCTGGAAAAGAAGTCATTATTTATTGCCCTCTTTTCTTTAAAAGATCTAATAACAGTAATGCACCGTGACCAAGATTATTCTTTTGACTGAGTCTGATTTGGTCCTGACAAACTTAACTCGTAATATTCGGTTCGACATATGCATTTAGAACACTGGAGATCTTGGAAGCACCTAATCCACAATAATGCAATGTATCAATCAGTCCCCTAGCACAAGACGAAATTTCTTTGTGTGATCGTAATTTATGGACTTTGGACAGACTTATCAACACATGGTTATATTCTTCATGAAAAGTTCGCACCGCCCAAATCCCTTCATCATCCACCGACGTATAAACATGAGCTTGACAATCGTCTTTAATATCGTATCTACGCTTGACTTCACGTCCCTCCTTTTTTTATACTTCATATCTTTAAATCATTATCTAGAGCAGATATTTTTTTCTTGCAATAGGAGGATTCATTCGCTCTGAACGGCGTATTTTATATTTTCATATGGAGAAACCACGTGTTCTTGCATATGAATTGTAAAAAGCTACCAAATCTTCATCTAAACAAAATTTCATACCAATATTAAAACCACACATGTCTTGGTCAATAGAACCACAATCCAAAGCCGCACATTATTCCTCGGATACATCTTGAGTTGTTTGTTGCATGTCCTCATCATCTATTTCTCCTAAAGATCCATTATTAAATTTCGATTAAAAAATATGTGACATGAAAAGAAATCCAACAACATCCAATCAATAAATATAAAAGTTCCATTCTTTCAGAAGATATAAAATAAGTTTTGATTGCTACATAATGTAAATTGATATAGAGCGTGATATGATAAAATATGGAAAAACAAAATCCAACTTAGATCTGTCCAATCGTAGTTGGACCAAGAAACCCTTTGGTTCAAACATTAGAAATGTAGGAATCAACTTCAGAGATGTTGTCGGATGTGGAACCGCAGTTAAAAATATTTGACAGGATTTATCAAAGAATCATGAATAAGTTTAAATATCTCACAATCTCGAAGTTGGTATCTCCTCCTCGTTGGAGTCAAGCCGCTTCACCGCTGGAGTTGTGCATGCAAGGGGGAGAAGCCGCTACACCACCGGTGACGAGCAGCTTCACGCTCGCGCGGTGGAGGAGTTGGAGTGTCCATGACGAGCCGCTTCACAGGGGAAGCAGGAGCTTCGTGCGCACGAGCAGAGTTGGAGATGGGGCGGTGGTGGGGAGCACGTCGGCTCCAATGGGAGCGGGGCGGTGGGGGAGCACCGGCAAGGCGGCGAGGTGGTGAAAATGGCAGTACGTGGGAGTTGTCGCGAGGGAGGGGGCTTATTTGGGGAGAGAATCGAGGAGTGGGAAGGAAGTTTGGAGGGTTTTGGCCTTATCCAGAAGGGTCAATCCAGCCGTGAAATGCTATTTCAATCATATGGGTGGGTAAGAGGCCAAGCCGCCTCCTTATCCCGATATGTAACAGAGGAAAGGGATCCTACTTCATGAAGTAGGTAAGTTATCTATTTTATTTTTATTTTTTCTCACTTCTTTTTATTTTTTTGAAAAATACTTTCAAGGATTTTCATAACTATATCCCTCTAATATGTCATTCAAAATTCTTCAGAAACAGAGACTCATATGCCCTCCATCCAGGACAGGTCAATTACAGTAAATCTAAGACCGTTAAAATTACCTGTTATAGATGGAGGGCATAGGAGTCTTTGTTTCTGATGAAATTTGAATGATGCATTAGAGAGATATAGTTATGAAAAATCATGGAAGTATTTTTCAAAAAAATAAAAAGAAGTGGCAAAAAATGAGAATGGAGTAGGTAAGTTACCTACTACATAGAGTAGGATCCATTTCCTTTTTATATATATATAGGTAAAATATTGGTAAAATATGAGTGAGCTTTTATTTCTGCTTCTGACGAAATTCGAATGGCATATAAGAGGGATATAGAGATGAATATACATAGTGATATTTTCCCAAAAAAATAAAAAAAAATTATGAAAAATGGGGTGAGAGCAGCCCTGTCGCCTGCCCCTATATATATATATATATATATATATATATATATATATATATATAGGGCAGGAAGGTTGTTTTGAGTTACAGCCAAGTTGGTATATGTGTATGTGTGTGTATATGTACATATATATAGGAGAAACTTCCAATAAGGTGGACCTTTCCTGGATGCATGGAAAGCCATGTCAATTTAGGTAGTTTTTTCAACTTATTTTACAATTTCTAACTCCATAAATTTAATACTAAATATTAACATAATATGTTATCATGAAAGATTTATGAAAATCTTAGTATATTTGAAAAAAAATGTTTGTTACAATATGGATGATATATTTTACAAAACTGTATGATCATCATTATTTTACACTGTGTAGTTTAAATTTACAAAATTATTACACAATTTACAAAGTTGGCAGTGGCTTTCTGAATTTCATGAAAGACTCACCTCATTGGAAGGGTCGTGTGTGTGTGTGTGTGACTGAATTTCATGAAAGACTCGCCTCATTGGAAGGGTCGTGTGGGTGCGTGTGTGCGTGTAGATATATGTATATATGTATATACATATACATATACATACATATATGATCACCCAATTTGCGTTTGTAATAACGACACGTGGAGAGCCGGGATTCTGTCTTTCTACAAACATTAGTTGAGGTTATGAGAGCTGTTTAGTGCTTTTACATTTTGAAGTTTTATGTACACACATACATATATACATACATACATACACAGTGTACACGTAAATGTATAAATACGCACACATGTACTTTCATGAGTGTGTATCGGTCTCTAAAATCTTGTTGAAGGGATTGGACTTCGAGTCCGATCGGCCTCCATGAGTGCTAGGTGGTAACAACTTCATCTTTCTCATTCTAATGTCTCATAATTAAGCATGCAATCAGCTACGGATTATATCCGTTTCCAACCTAACATTATATCGGTTTTACGTTTATTTTGACATCCATACCCGTTTTGAATTGTCTATAGATTATTCATCTACTATTTATATCTGACGCGTATCCTTATTCATATGATAACATTTTTCATCAGTCATATATAGATCTCTATTTTAATATAAATACGAATATAATAACACATATCTGTATCCATCCATTTGCAGCCATCATGAACTAACAGATGCCACTCAACTTTGAAAAAGTACAACATCCTTAAAATAAATGAATTTTGGTTACTCCTGCAAACACTTATGGCACTATGAGCAATCCTATTAAAACCATTAAATTCGGAATTATATTTCAGCATGCATTTATAATTTCATCTTATGGCAGAAATCCTATTAAAACCATTAAATTCGGAATTATATTTCAGCATGCATTTATAAATCACCGCAGTAGAGTTTCGCCATCAAGTTTGAGATAGATTGATGTGGTTCCTCTATATCTAGGATACCAGAATCTCGAACCATGAACGAAGAAAAGTATTTCAGCCTTTAATGGCTACATTAACATCTAAACAACCATTCAATCAAAGTACATCTAAAACTATTAACAAATGTTCAATCTGAGAATTGATTGCTTCATAGGCATACCTCTATTTCTTTCTTCTACTAATCTGTCTCATAGATAAAAACACTTGCCTGAGCTAGAGCTTTTACACACCTTCATCAACATTAATACTTCGAGAGATTTCAATGTTAAAGAACAGTAAGAAATTCCACGAGTGGATTACAAAATTTTGATCCCAAACTGATACAAAGTTAACAAAGTTGATGAGGTCTTTCACCACTATAAATACGACAGAAGCCAAAAATTGCTACGAATATGTCTCACAATACTATTGAGTGCTGCAGGTGGTGCACAGAAACCGCAAGCTGATCGCAGATGCTTTTCACTTTCATCTCCTGCTCTTCCGGTGGGCAACTACGGACCACCCATCTTCATCGGGGGAGTTCCTTTGCTTTGGCAGGGATGTGGACACTTCAGGTTTTGGCTCGTCAACCATCATATCTGAAGCTTCTTCATCTGAACTCGGATCTTCATTCTCCCCAACAATCTGGAAAAGGAATGTATGGAATATCTGAAAACTTTAACATCAAATAGCAAGTAATTCATACATGCTGAAATCACTGCTTTGCAGAACGAATGCCAATAGAGCTTTGGTTTTCTGGTGGGATTAAATGAACTTCGCAAAGTTGGAATTCGCAATAATTCTGAACCATAATGCTCGCTCATGTTCAGTGTGAGTTAGCAAATTCGACAGTAAGAGAATGTATTTCTTATGTCAAGAATACGTGCATTTATCACATGAAAGAAATTTCTCAATCTTCCGCAACCTTCGTAATAATCGAATTTATAAAATTATATAATCACCTTGATGCCAACATTATAAATTTAATCACATTTATGGAATCTTAAATATGAAAAATCTACGAAGAACAATGAAAGAAATAACTGTGGCATTTTGACAGTTGATGAAATAGATTTTTATCTAGTTTGGTGAAATTGAAATTCACAGTAAAAATGACTTTAAATATTGGCTTAGAGAAAGACAACCTGTCTGCTTTGAGAAACGGCACTTGGCCCAGGTGCAGATTCTCTTAGTCTGCATAATAAATCAGACTTGCCTTGGAGACATTCTTCGTGCATTACCATCAATTGTTCAGCAACCTGCTTCAGCAAATTCAAAGAGCACTTCTGAGGCTTGGAATAATTAAGATGACATCTCTTATTCAATGTATCAAGCACACGATAAAACGGAACAAAAACGCAGCACACAGAAAAAAATGGCATGTAAATATATCAAATTACACATATTCAGCAAGTTCAAACTATATTTGTTTACGTTAAAATTCAAGCTAGCAAAGGCATTACTCTAAACCAAGGTGTGTTGTGTCTGAACCTGGAAAGCTTTTAAAAAAGATGGAAGGATTTTGGAGAATATAAAGTATTCTTTGTTCAACTTTGCAAAATTTCAGATGCTCGTTCTTGGAGAATATGAACGGCATTTTGTGCATGTAGCGGTTGTCCTTTGACCATCCAAAAATAGGGTTTAATTTCTTTTATCAGAAATTCAGGTGTGTGTGTGTGCGTAGACACACATAGTTAACTGCAAAAGGGTTTTATAATCTTTCATGCCACAAAAACAACCACGAAGCCTTTTTACTACTTTAATGTAGTCATCCATGCAAATTCATTGCCTCCAAACTCTTAACTCGGGTCATACCTAGACTAGAGATACAAATAATGCAGAATGAAAAGTGAGAGAAGAAACTTAGAAGCTGAGATGGAGGGGTAAATCCCACCATTATCGTGGAATTTTTAGTCCCCTTGCGTACTAGTGATTTATTGTCAGGTTTCATTCAATTCCTTCAGACTTTGTCTCTGCTTCACTCTAGTTTTCTCCCGCATAATCCAACTGACGACAGTTTTCTGCTGATCTAATCAAATCAATCACTCAATCCCGAAAAGAGAGGAAGAAGAAAAAGAGTATGATAACCGCTTGGCTAATTAGTAAGACTGTAAGAGTAGATCCACAATAGATCACAAAAGTAGCTCCACAGACACAGAAAGGAGAAGATGGAGAACCTCAAATTTTTGTATTATTCAATCCCGATTTTTTAATCTGCACATGAGCTCCTTTATATAGAGAGGGCATGAGAAGGGCATGAGACTACTAAACAACATTGAATGAAATAAAAAAAATCATATAAACCTTAATTAACTCGTGGACTGGTTGAAATAACTAACTTATCTAGAGATCTCGAGTTACATAAAAAATCTGTTGGACTCAAAATGGATGAGAAGATCTAATTTCAGCTTAATTTCCAAATTTTGAATGCATCAACACTCATCCACTTTGAAAAACTCATCTCCTGATGAGTTATGCGAAAGTTGGCCACCATTAGATGCACCTTTCGATTGGTGAGGTAGGTGAGACGTGAGAGTGGTGTGACAACGACGAATTCATGGCAGCAGTTATATGGCGATGACGGTTTGGGCCGACTCTGGCTGCATGATGTTGGTGGTTGTGTGGGAGTCATCCACAGGAGGTGGTAGAAGCCTCCAGCAGTGCAAGGCTTGTGGTCATGGCTGCAGGAGGCACAATAGCACAAACCTATGCGGTTCACACTTGGGCGACACACGATGAGAGGCTGACTGGGTTTGAGTCCACGCATGGGGGCATGAATGTTGACGGGACGTCGTGAAGTTGATTGGCAAGGGGAATAGCCTTGCAGCTAGGACACAAGAGCATTACAAGCAGTTGCACTGGTGTTGGTTGTGTCTGAGTACGATGGCTTCGATGCAATCATTCACGGTGGTGGCATGGTAGGATCAGATAGCATAGCAACGGTGGTGGAGTCACCATCTGGACAAAGAGATTTTCCTGGTGGAAGTGGTGAACTTAAGAGGAAGAAGGGGGAAGTGTGAATTTAATGTGGGACTTTTAAGTGGAGAAGCACGGAGATACATGGGATAGAGGTACAAGAAATGGAGAAACTCCAATTTTCTTATCAGTCAAATCTGATTCTTTTATAATCTACCCTGTAATGAGCAGAGACGGGATTGCAAAATAAATTAAAATAAATAAAACCCCAACATGCCCTAATTAGCTCGTATAAGTACTCATATTCATATAAATAAGTTCGTCATAATATTTTTAGCCAAAGTGTGTTTGCTTCGCAAAAAGTAGCAAATCCTTCTTAATAGTTTCCTTCCAACATTTCTTTCATCCTCTGTATCCCTTTAGGAAGGTTTTCTAATGTCTAGCACATTCAAAATGGAACATTCTTATTCCTTTTTTTCATTTAAAAAAGAGTAAATTACAAAAAAAATGCATGAACTATAACCCAATTTCAGTGTCATACCCGAACTTTAAAAGGTAACAATATGGTACCAGAACTTTAAGATTTGTCTCAATCTATTCCTTGACTACAGATATTTAAGATTAGAAAGATGAAATGACCCACTAAATTTCAATAGTTAAGGACCACATTGAGACAAATCTAAGTTCAACCACATTGTTACCTTTTAAAGTTCGGGTATGACATTGAAATTGGGTATATAGTTCGGGAACCTTTTTTTAATTTATTAACAACAACAATAAAGCCTTTTTCCACATTAAGTAGAGTTGGCAACATGGATTCTTTGCCTCCATTCAGATCTATCTTGGGTCATTCTCAGGCTTAGATCCAAAAAACTATGATCCCTTCGGATAGTCTCATTCCAACACTTCTTGGGCCTTCCTCGCCCTCTCTTAGTCAGCTCAAGATCCCAAAACTCGCATCTCCTAACTGGTGCATCAGCTGACCTCCTTTGCAAATGGTCAAACCACCTTAAGCAGTTTTCTAGCATCTTACCCTCGATCACAGCTACACCAACTTTCCTTCTGATTGCATCATTCCGAATCCAAAAGGAGCTACACCATTTTTTTGTAATTTACTCTTTAAAAAAATACTTGAAAGATAGCTAAAACTCTAGAAAATCCTAAAAGCTTTCTAAAACTCTAGGAGATCCTAAAAGCTTTCTTTGAAGAATTTTTTTCTTTAAAATACAACAACCAAGCCCTTCCCCATTATTATTAGGTTGACCACATGAATTCTTTGCTTACAAACAAATCTAATCTAATCATGATCAAGCCAGACAACATCTTAAAATGGCATTCCTTAAGTGTTTCATCTCAACATTTTTATATCTACAATACCCCCTCTTACAAGACTCTTCTAACTTCTACCATCAAATCGAAACACTAGATGTCATTTGCACATGGTCAAACATAAAATCACCTTAAACAAGTTTTCCTCATTTTATCTCCTAAAGGAACCACACCAACCTTTTAGCAACACCTTTGATAATTTGGTCCTCCTTGGGTGGTCATACATCCACGGTGCATGTTCATCTCGACCATAACATTCTATATTCTTAATTAATTGCCCAAAACATTGTCATGACATGTCTCACAACATCATTATTGTTTTTATCAGTTATTTTCAAGAGTATTTTCTTTTTTTCCAAAATATGGGGAAACGTGTTATGGTGTTTGCCCCAAATATATTTAAAGATGAAGAAAAGTTGCAGGAAAACTTACCGAAGTTGAGACTCGACAAGACTCACAAGAGTTCTAGAATGGTAAACTTCATTCTCGCAATAGAAAAACGATGTAAGAAAAAAGGCGTCGTTTCTAGCTAACCAAACTGCCCATAGAAGGTCCTCCCCTAGAGTAATGCTTTGCCTCAAATAGCAAGTCCCAAAACAGGTCCAGATTCTGAAGATTCAGCCAATCAGCACCAATCTCTGTCCAAATTGTGGATGTCTTCACACAATGGAAGAAAAGACTTTCCACCATCTCAATTTGTGTTTCGCAAAGCGGACATCTATTAGAGATATCTGAGAAAAGTCTTGCACAATGGTCTCTTGTCATAATGCGCCTTCTGTGCAACAGCTACATAAAGAAATCGACTCTATTCGGCAAGTTTAACTCCCATATAGGGTTGTAGTCACGAATCAAAGCATATGTCCTCAAGGGTGTTTTCTTATCGCAATCTTTATTGTTTTTACCTGTTATTTTCAATGGTATCTTCTTATCGCAAAGAACATACGAAGCTCCTCTTCACTTCAACCACTTGGCATCAAGTTTTTTGGGGCCTGCCCATTGTGGATTGGAAAGTGGTGACAAAAAGCTTTGAGGATGGTGGGTTAAAGATCTTTAGTCTTAAGGAGATGAATAAAGCATTACTTTCTAAGTTGATCATGTGTATCGAGGGGATGAATCGGGTATACTTTGCAAGTTGGTCTAGAGTACTTTTAGGATCACTTCTAGCTTGTTATGTGTTATGTTGTGTTCCACCCGCCATCTACTTTCTAGAAAAGGATATGCATTGTTCATCCACAGATTTCCTCTTCTTTGCGACATATTATGAGGGGTGAAAATGGCTTTAGCTTTTAGCAGGATGATTAGACATAGGAGAGAGCTCTCTGCAATAGTTTCCCTCATTTATACACTTTAACGGCAAATTGTGAGATCCACGCGGTGAATGTATGAGCAAATAAGTTTTGGTCCATCTTTTCTTATTGACCTTTCGAAGCAGCCAGTGGTCCCATCGTCTAGAGCTCGTTGTTGGATCTGGTTTGATGGGAGTTTCTCTGTATTGAATGCTTATAATGTCATCCCATCTTCAAGGGTCTCTAATCCTAGGATTTGAGCTCCCCATTGCAAAAGAATTTGGAATTGGAAGGTTCTCCTACAAGTAAAGATTTTCTGTTGACTTCAATAGTAAGGCGTGTTATATCGAGCATGTCTTTGGCTAGGGTTTTTCACTTAGTGGATGGCTCATGAAAGCGCTATTCCAATATATGTTAGAGGACACAGACCACATTTTCCTCATATGCACAGGCTCCTGAGAAATATGGACAGTTTCAATTAGTGATATGGTTTGCGAGAATATCTCAACTTTCTATGAGTTTACTAGGGCAAACTCGTTGGGAGATGAAACCAACCGAGCTTGTGTTTTAACCATAGTTTAATCAAGTTGGCTAAAAATGGGGTGGTTTTTCATCATGAGAATGTAATGAGCATGCTAGGATACTCGAAGAATCGTGGTATTTGTACTTCTTTTCTTAAACTAGTGAATTTATATAGCTTTCTTACTCTCAAGAAAAGGTGTCTTAAATGCAACGAATTCCACACTTTACCTTCGACACATATATTTCATAAAACTAAAATTGTATTCAGTTAGCATCATGGTTTTTATGGAGAAAAGTTGAGAATACAATGGAATGAATTTAATTCATGGGTGTGAGGTTTCTTATATAGAGAGAAACCCAGAGCTCAAAAAGATGGCAATTATCAAATAGAAATAGAGAACAAGGAAACAAATAAAAGAGGAAATAAAAAAATAAAGGAATATAGCTATATTAACCAATAACATCAACACCCCCACTGAAGTCGGAGCATATCTATGCTCAACTTCGAAGTTGTTTCTTTAGAAGTGCCTTGGTCAATAAATCTGCAAGCTGGACTTTGGTTGAGATGTGCGGAGTAGTGATCTTTCCTCCACGTATTGTATCTTGGATAAAGTGGCAATCCATTTCAATATGCTTAAATACATGGGGTTGTAAAAATCGTCGGACTAGTCAGTCCGAATAGTCGACTCGACCATGTAACCGAGTCGACTAGAGCCAATCAACCTATAGTCGGTTAGGCCGACTAATCGGACCGATTAATCTACCTCGTCGGCCGATTACTCGATCGATTTTTGCTTGGAAATTTTGACCCAGACTCGCATGGATACGACCCGACTGCCCGACTCCCTTCAAGTAAAGCTTACTACCAGACAGTAAGCCCCTCCCAATTCCTTTCAATTACGATACCCCCTCCCAAAACCCTCCCTGCCCGATCTCATGACAATCACCGCCAGCTCCAACGCCAATCGTCGCCTACTGCTCCGATGCCTCGCCAAGATCTTCCCGCCATTGCGAGGTCTTCTTCCGCTATGCAGGTCCTCTACAATAGGTTTTTTTCAAAATTCAAACACCTTTCCTATGTTCATTTACATGTTTTTTTCTTTTATCATAGCTACATTTGGTTGTTTCATTGCTACGATTTTTCGTATTTCACCTTTTCCTGTATATTTCCTAATTTCTATGATTGTTCATGTTAGTTAATAGCTAAGTATGATTGTTAGGTTAGTAGCTTAGTATGACTAGGTAAGTATGATTGTTAGGTTAGTAGCTTAGTATGACTTAGTGTGTAGCTTAATACCAATCATATGGTTGTTGGTTATTAACTAGGTATAATTGTTAGGTTTGTAGCTTAGTAAGATTCATATGATGGTTGTATAGCTTAGTATGATTGTTGGTTAGCAGCTAGGTATGAAATTAGCAACTTAGTAGCCAGGTTTAAATTGTTTATATTGTGCAAATTAATAGTAATTCAGTTATATGATTGTTTATATTGTTTATAAACTATACTGTTTATATTATGCAAGTTATATTAACTTAGTATTTGAATTTCTATTATTGTTTATGTTGTTACTTGTTAAGGTAAATTTTTAGTTTATGATATGTTGTGTATCTTATGTTGTGAGTTTGTGACTATGTAGATGGTCACACCTCCGGTGAACGTCGCTTCCGGTAGCGACCTTGTCGTTTTATGTCCTGTTGGGATCGAGTGATCATGCATGACAATTCGGGTGCATTTCGAACCGTGCCGATCAGAAAACGATTACTTGCAGGCTGTGCAAGGTGGTCAAAGGAAGTGTTTACAGGTTCAAGCAATATCTAACATACTGAAGAGGCAATGTGGTTGCATGCCCCAAGGTGGACGAAAAGATGAAGAAGATCTCGTACCCAGATGACGTTGCCAGGAAGAAGAGCCAAAAAGCCATTGAAGTCGAGGAGATGAGAGATGAGAGTGATATCACTGGAGATGCTACATCGACGAAAAGATCACGATTATACAATTCCTTGGAGCAGAAGTCGCAGTACAAGGATCATCACGTCAAATGACCATAAAAGATGCATTCTCCAAGGATTATCGAGAAAGGGTTGCCTCTTATATATACAACTGGGCATATACATCGTCAAATGACCATAAAAGATGCATTCTCCAAGGATTATCGAGAAAGGGTTGCCTCTTATATATACAACTGGGCATATACATCGGCAATCCCTTTCAATGCATTGACGACGAAGCTCTTCATGCAGATGGTGGAGGCAATTGGAAAGTACAGTCCTGGGTTAAAGACTCCCATGAGATACGAGCCCAGCGGTCCATTTCTGAAGAAGGCGGTGAAGAAAATGTACGATGACTTGCAATGGCATCGAGATACGCAGAAGTCAAAGGGATACCCTCTAATGACTGATGCGTGGACAGACATGTGAGGAAGGAGCATCATAAACTTCTGTGTCAATTGCAACTTGGGTACTTCATTTTTGAAATCCATAGATGCCCCTAATGAGATACATACGGCAGAGTGTATCCTTAAGTTGGAGGATGAGTGTCTGAATGAAGTTGGATTGTTGCGGATAATGATTCCTCCACTGTAGTCGCAGGAAGATTGTTGCTCAAAAATATCCACAGATATGGCGGACTTCGTGTATCGTGCATTCCGTTGATCTTGCTTAGGAAAAGATAAGCAAAAAATCGAAGATGAGGAGTGCAATTACAAAGGCAAAGAGGTTCACGGTTTTCATTTACTCACACCAAAACTCTGAGCTTGATGTGAAAGTTCACAAATAAGAGAGGCATTGCTAGATCAGGGCAAACAAGATTTGCAAGTACATTCCTCACATTTGAAAGCCTTAATGAGAAAAGAGACAAGTTGAGATTAATATTTTCCTCGGACAAGTGGAGGAATTATAAATGGTGGAAGACCAAAAAGGGAGAAGCAACGAGTTCCAAAAATGTTGCGTGTGGTTGATGCAGGTCGACGCTCATCCATGGCTTTGACTACAGAGGCCTTGAAAAGGCCAAGCGGGAGCTAACGGCATCTTTCAATGGCGTGGAGTCATCGTACAAGTTTTTTATCGACGTTGTTACCTCCAAGACCACAGGAAGGCCCGATACTCAACTGCATCTAGCGGCTTACTTTTTGAACACATTCTTTTACAATGCATCTATTGGCGATACAAATATAGTGATGAGGAGAGATTTTAGGGATTGCATTTTTTTGAATAGGAAAAAGGGGGAGCCCTCCCAAGTCGGGAGTCACCACACCAAAATATTCATTAATTAACGAAAGGGTACATCAGTTGGAAATCCAGAAATTGTACACAATATTACAGTGCGCTATAATATTTTCACAGTAAAACCGTTGTCCCTTGAAAATACGGTCATTCCTGCCAAGCCAGATAGCCCATAGGACGGCGAAGGGCATGGAAACATCACCGGAGGACCCAATCCCCACCGATCGGATAGATCTCCAAAAATGACCCAGACCGAAAGTCTGGACCCAAGACATCCCCAAGGAATCCCATACATGCGCGAAGTCCTGCAACCGAAGAAAATGCGGTCCGCGTCCTCCACGCCCTCCTCGCATCTGTCACACTTCAGATCCGCCACACCCAGCATCCTCCCTCTCCTTACTTTGTTGCACAGACAGTTTCCCCTTAGGCACCAAAGGAACACCTTAACACGAGTAGGAATCTTGGCCGCCCAAATCACTTTTATGTCCGCGCATAGGTCTTCATCATTCACCACTGCTCCAGCTCTCAGCTTCCAATAGGCCATCTTTACCAAGAATTTACCATCTGCCCAACCAAAGTGATCCGGCTCACCTGACATCTCCCCAACAGAGGGAATCTCAGATAGCAGGCGTAAGAACTCCTCCATCCTCTGATCCGAGAGATCCGAGTGGAACCTCGGAGCCCACGATGTCGCCTTGGAGAGCACGGAGAGATGAGGAGAGCGCGCGAGGGCTCGGGCGACCTAGGGGGGTGGCGGCTGGTTGAGGGTCGTCGGAGGTCAAGGCGCGCTGTGGCTTCTCGGAGAGCGCGCGGGCCGCCACCGAAGTCCTCGTTCGGCCGTGGGTGCTTCCGATGTGGTGGTATGGATCATTGGGCGCGAGCCTGTCGTGAACCCTTGCGTTGCTTTGTGTGCCGTCGTTTTGGCCACTCGCGGAGGAGTTGTCCGGTGGTTTCTACCAATTCAAACATGTTGATCGGTGAGGGAGGTGGGGAGGGGGCTCTTTTCTTGGCGACCTCCGATGTGGGGCTCGTCTCCAAGGCATCCTTTAAGGCGATGTGGCTCGGCTTTCTCCCTGGAGGACGATGGCGAGGGGGCTTCGTGCCTCAGAGATACATGATTTGTTGCGAGGCTCGGTGGATGGGTCATTGCAGCTGAGGTGGCGAGAGCCAAAGGACGCAGACGTCGCCGTGAAGCCAGGTTTGGTGAGGAGGATCATCGTCAAGGGGCTCCCTATGAGGGCAAGAACGAGATCTACCATCTCTGGGCTGCTGCGGGGTGTGGTCGTCGTTGTCTTCATCGAGTGTACTGGTTGTCAACCCGGCCAATCCCTGGATGTGGTGCTTCGGGTGCGGCCGGTTGGTGCCGAGAAGTTGGGCTGGTGGGAGGTGACCTTTGATGGCAGGCGTGTGTTGCTCGAGCTGCTGGCAGCAGACGCATGGTCGGCTAAGCCGACAGCTGGATGTCGGCGAAGGGAGGTCCAGGCGGCGCAGTCGGTGTTTCATGGTGGCGGCGAGGTCGTGGAACGTCCTTCCAATGAGCAGCCACAGGCAGAGCGGGCTCGTTTCCCAGAGAGGTCGCAGCTTTCTGATGGGGGAAGGCGTTCGAATGTGGCGCGCTCTCCAAGGGAGACGATACGGTTCGGCGCGATATCCGCGTTGGGGGTTTCGAGGTTGGCGATGATTCCTCTGCCTTGGCGTGTTGCGGTCGGGGTAGTTGACAATTTCAGGGGTGGTGGGGTCCAGATTGGAGAGTCTCGGGAGTTTCTTGCGTCCTTGCGGTTCGAATCCCGAAGGGACGCGGATCGAAGGGGTTGGTTGTTTCTCGGGTTGTCGGGCCGGGCATGCTGCTCCGCATCTTGTTACTAGGAAGGTCCTACGGCGGGTGATCCGGCTTGTGCGCGTTGTTCGGACTCTGTCGTGGCTCCGGATCCGAGCGATATCGACTATTCCTACGGCGACCGCTTCTCGGGTCTCCTGGGGATATCGACGATTCATGCGGTGGCTGAGGCGGATGGGGGTCTGTCCGCAGCAGCTTCGGGTCTCGGTCACCTTGAGAGATGTGCCTTGGCAGGGACGATGCTCGAAACACGGTAGGAAGGCTCTGTTGGGGGCAGGCTTGCAGAAACTGGGGCAGGGCTTGATACGTTGTGAAGGGAGGTGGGGGTACCTGCCTCAGTCGGGGAGCGGAGACGTACGGCCGGTGTCGGGGCGGTTGTATCTGAAGCGGGGTCACGGGGGGGTCTTTCGTTTCTATGTTTGGAGCACCTGTTGGGTGTGAGGGGATGGACTCAGGGCAGGCTTCTTTGGAGGGGGGGTCGTGGCAGAGGAGATTTGAGCTGGCGTATGAGAGGGACGGAGGGGGTCTAGGAAGATGGTGAGGGCTTCGCTGAGGGCCTCCTTGGCGTCAGGGTCTCCAGTAAAAACTGAGCTTCAAGGCGATGCCACCCCTGTGTCAGTGCGGAACCGCTTTGCAGCTCTGGATAGGGATTTGGTGCGGCGATTAGGGGCCATTCCCCCAAAGAAGAGGGCGGTTCAGGTTGTTAAATGAAGATGTTGTCTCTGAATGTGAGGGGTCTGGGCCGCCCCGATAAGAGGCTTGGGGTGGTAAATCTGGTGAGAAAGGCTAGTGCAAACATTTTCTTGCTTCAAGAGACGAAGCTGCAGGCCCTGGACGAACGTTTGCGCCGTGAGCTGAGTAGGGGGATATTTTCACGCTGGCGGAGAAAGGGGCCGCAGGTGCCTCGTGGGGAATCGTTTCTGGCTGGAGGAATGACTCCTTCGACTTGCTGGGAACTTTCGTCTCTTTGTTCACATTGACAGTCAAGCTACTGCGGAGAGCGGATGGAGTTTGCCTATGCGTCACCAATATATATGGTCCGTGTAGACGAGAGGATGGTAGCTTGGCCGCAGATTTGGTGAGTGTTGCGCCTGAGGTGGGAGCTGGTGTTTGGGTCATTGGTGGTGACTTGAATGTCACTTTGCTTCCGGCCGACAGGCCGGGGGAGGCTGGTGGTAGAGATTCAGGGTCTGACGATTTCAGACAGGTGGCTAATTCTCTGGGGCTATCTGTTGTGGACGCGGTTGGGTGCAAATTCACTTGGAGGAATGCGAGATCCAGGTCCAGACTTGATAGGTTCCTAATGTCCATTGAGGCGGGGGAGACTTTCCCGCTGGCGAGGGCTTGGGCCCTTCCGAGGACGCTCTCTGATCACACTCCCATTCTCTGGTACTCTGGGGAGGATCGGCCGGGCCGTTTTTTCTTTTGTTTCGAGAAGAAGTGGCTGCTGGAAGAGGGTTTCCGGGACTTGGTCATTGAGCATTGGCGGGGATCTGTGGTGGTGGGGTCAACGGTGTCGCGATTCGCGGCTAAACTGGCTTCCCTAAGAAAAATATTAGGGATTGCATGAAAAGATTTTGTCCAGATTTGGATATACAAGAAGTCATCACCACGAATGAGCTTCGTGCATACAGGCTTGGTCGCAGAGAGTGTGGCAACCCATTAATTGTGAGACACTGATCGATAAAAGATGAAAACTATAATCCAAGTATATCGATCATTGTTTTTAATTCATGTCATGCGAATCGTCTTTGATTTTATGGACTTAAACGATTCTGCATTTTAATAACTAATTAGTGGTATAATCATGGAGATGAAATATCACATTTAAAATCCATGACCATCAGGATCCTAAGCTTAATGTCTTCATCCTCTGGATGTGAGCATATTTGGTGCACGTTCGACTAAGGTAAAGACTCTAATGTCACACCCAATTGGAATACTAGCAGTAGATTGGCAATTGATATAAATATGAAATTTTATTGTATTCTTGCTTTCAGATCCATACCACATTGGAGAGAGAGACTAAACGATCTTGTGTACGTGTATTTCAATTCCAACCTGCACCAACATCTACTTAAGAAATAAAGAGATCATTTTTCTGCTCGTAGTGCATACTTTGGTGAATAGACTGGAGATCTTAATGTACATGCTTAAGATGAGGAGATTTTTCCAAGTTCGGGATTGACTTGGAGTATTGTAGCACATGCTAGTGGTGCCGAAGAGAATTTGGAACTGAGAAGAAGCTAGTGAGGTGAACGTGGCAAGGAAGCTTCATCTTCGAGCTCAAATGTTGTGCCGATGAATGAGGAGGAATTACAACTAGAAGACATAGAAGAAGAAGACGATGGTGAAGATGATGACGACAAAGATCTTGATCTAGATGTTGACATTGATGATGATGATGATGATTGACCACTAGCTACTAGATTTATTTTGGTAAGCATGTTCATGTTTTGATGTGTTATATTTATTTTAAACATTAGCTCGTGCTATGCAGCAAACATTTTGTGCTTAACTTGATTATTTTTTCTCCTTTTGCTTCAACTCCTGTTTTTAATTCTTGTAAATTTGAAAATGTATGAATCTATGTAAATATATAAAAATAATTTATAAAAAAATAACTATATTTAAAAATTTTTAAAATTCAAAATTGATTGAACCCCAACTAATCCTGATTAGTCATCCGATTGTCGATTAATCCTTAGTCAGTGACCATGTTGACTTAGCGTTGATTGCCGACTTATGCAGCCTTGCTTATACCATTCATGGAAAAAAGGATTGATATCAATATACGTTGTAGACTTGTTGCAGTAAAGAGGAACTAGAGTTGTAGCAAGCAGTCCAAGTTCCAATAGAAAAGATAGAGTCAGGTAACCTCACATGCGGCTTGAGCCATTACTCTGCATCGTACTTCTGTGCTCGATCGAGAAACAACGGTCTACTTCTTGCTTCATCATCTAACAAGGTTTCCACTAACAAACATGGCTTAACTATTGGGAGGTCACCTATCCTCAAGAGAACTTTCAAAATTAGCATATGCAAAAGCGATGATGTCAGCCTGGTTGTTAGCCCCGTATAGAAGAGATATTTTTCTGAAGAGTCCTTCAAATATTGAAGGATCAAAAGAACATCATGCTAATGATTGTAGTAAAGCTTCTCCAAGTATTGACTGACTCTAGTCATGGCATATGATATGCCTGGCCTAGTAACTATGAGGTAAAGCAACTTTCCCACTAGGATTTTATACCGTGTAATGTCTTAAAATATAGTATCGGTAGTGATAGCATGTCTCCGTAATTTTGCTAGGATTCGTGATGGTTTGTATCCAAGTAACCCAGCATCAGTAAGGATATCCAAACAATACTTCCGCCATGACAAGTGTAATCCCTCTGCAGTGTGTACCACCTTAATGCCTAGGAAGTATCGAAGTTGACCAAGGTCCATGGTGTCAAAAACCATATGGAGGAAGGCCTTGGTCTCCAAATGCATGCTATGCCATCGCCGGTGATAACCATGTCATCAACATAAACAGCAAGTATCATAGAGCTTAAGGACCTCCGTCTGAGGAACATAGGATAACCAGATATCGTCCTATGGAAATCCAAAAACCTGATCTCAGATGTGGGTCTCTTAAACTACGCTCGGGGACTCTTCTTTAAGCTGTAGATAGCCTTACAAAGTCGGCATACATATTCCCCCTCGACTGAGTAATCCGGTGGCTGTGTCATGTAAGCTTCCGCCTTGAAGCCACAAAGAGGAAGGTGATCTTCACGTCTAGATGAGAGATAGCCAATTCTTGTTGGCAACGATAGAAACTATTGTGTCAATAGATCCCATCCTTGCAATAGGAGAGAAGGCCTCAAAACAGTCGATGTTGTAGGTCTGAGTAAAGCATTTTGCCACAAGTGTAGCTTTCAATCTGTCAATAGAGTCATCTGGAGAATGTTTGGTTATATAGAGCTATCTGGAGAATGATTATAAAAATATATATGCATGCAACAAGGGTCACGCTCGCCGAACATGGAATAAGATCCCCCGTGCAACTAGAGATAATCATATCCATGTCTTCATCGGTGGCATGTTTTCGACCATGGTCCTAAAGGACACTATGATGATCATGAGAAACAGTGATCACCATAAGTGCATCTATAAAACTCCTATCGTAAATGGATAGATTATCAATGAAAGTAAAATGTGACAAGGATGTAGAGTGCATTGCCTTCTGGAGCTCTGAGGGAGCATTCAGACTCGCTGTGGTTGGGCCACTTGGAGAAGGTTCATCATACTTCAAGTAAGGAACGTGCAAAGGACTACAGTTAGGCCAAACAATATGTTTCCTTTTACAGACAAATACAGTGGAGGAAGCTCCAAGGGAATATCACTGATAGACTGAGTAAAGTAGCTGGTCGATTCAAAGGAAGTGGCATCAGCAGATATGTAGTAGCAATGGACAATAGGGTCATCTGGACCCCTTTTGGTCAACCTAAGAAAACACAATTAATCGTCGTGCAAATAGTTTATCTATAACATGAAAATTGTGGAAAAATCCTCAAGGGTAGAGAAAATTATTTCTCATCTTTCTACAAAGGGAAAAGGGAGATACCCTATTGAGGACCTAAAAGGGTATCCTATTAATAAGTTACATGGCGATAAGAACAGCATCCCCAGATAGATCCTCAATGGTTGAGAAAATGGTTTCTCGTCTTTCTACAAAGGGAAAAAGGAGACACCCTATTGAGGACCGAAAAGGGTACCCTATTAATAAGGTATGTGGCAATAAGAACACCCCCCGATAGATTTTAGGAACCTTCATTTGAGTAAGAAGGGTACAAGCAATGTCTAGAAGAAGATGAAATTTCATTTCTCACATACCATTCCATTGTGAGGTGTACAAACATGATGATGCATGGTGAAGGTACCATGCGTAGCAAAGGTGGTCAAGTCCCGCTGAACAAACTCATGAGCATTATCATTCTTGAAAGTCTTAACATGAGCACTGAGAGAAGTCTTTACTAAGTTACGAACAGAAATGACTTGACAAATTTAGTAATTCTTTAACCATTCTTTTATTAAATAAACCTAAGAATATTGCTATAGTCATCTATGAATACAACAAAATACTTATTACCTCCCACAGTACGGACTGAGAAGGCCCCCGAATGTCACAGTGAAGTAAGAAAAAGGTGATGAGCGACGAGATTCGGTCTTTTGAGGAAAAGAGGCATGGTTGGTGTTTCTTGAATTGACAGGCTTTGAACTCAAAATGCTTCATTGAAGTCAATTCTAAAAACGTCTGAGAAATGGCTCTAGCAGAAGGATGGCTGAGGTGGAGATGTCATAGGAACGGGTAAGCAGATAGAGAGAATACAAACAAAAATGGAGTCAGCGCGGATCTCAAGATAATACAGATCGTTCTTCTCATGGCCCCCACCAAAGACTGATAAAATATGATGCCCTAAAAACAGCAATAGAACTCGTTAAAAATCACTCCACACTTCAGTTCAACACATAATCCATTTACAGATAGAAGGATCAGAGGAAATTCATGACCACCGAAAACTCCAGAAAGCCTGAGTTTGGAAGAAAACTCCAATATCCCAATGTTGGGAATGGGTTAGTGTTCATCAATGGTTAGATGAACTGACTTCACAATGGAAGAGGGTTCAGAAGAAGGCAGCAAGCTACCTTCTCCAGTTAAGTTGTAGATGCACCAAGTCAATAATCTATGATGGAGTTGGGGCAGAGGTAGAGCTTATTACAGCACCTGACATAGTAGCCAGGTTCGAAGTAGGAGTCTCATTGGTAAGAGAGTTCTTCAGCATTTGAATCAGTCTAGAGTAGTATGTGGCAAGGAGTTAGACCGTATGTCTAATGGGACCCTAACATGAGGGTAACTTCATCATAGTCGCATCATAGTCAGATGTTGATGCTACGTTGACATGTAGTGGTTTACCAAATTTCGCCCGACACATCTCAAATGGGTGGTTGGACCTTTGGTAGTGAATGTACGATGTGCAGCCACAACTAATCACAAGCTCGCCCTCCTCGGACCTATAGTGGATGCATCTTCTAGAGGAAGAAAATGGATGACAGTGTGTCAAACGTGAGAAATTGGTGGTCGTTCACAATCTAAAAGAGAGGATGAAGGCCGACAAGAAATTTATATACTTGCTACTCAGATCTTTTTGCCACATGTTTGGTACAACATGTTGGCTGAAAGATGGTAAGCTCCTCACTCCACGAGTGTAGAACTATCCCTTAGAAACAGATCAAATCATCATGTACATGCCTGCAAGGTGTGTCTTGGTAGTTTACTGAGATAGGTATGTGTTAGTTCACCCCACGTCTTTTACGATGTCACCAACGAACACCTTGAAGGCTCGAGATCAGAATACGTAGTTGTTTGCACCTTTGAGTTTGATGAAAATCTCAGAAACCATCATAGAAGATAGAGGCTTGGTCTCGGTAGGAGTCGTGGACATCATGGTCAGATAGACAGATCAAAGAAGTGTTGTAAGGATCTAATCACGCACCTAGACATTGGATAGGGCAGCAGTCCTTGATTGCAATGGATCCACATGTGCTGGAGAGATTTCACAGCTACACAAGACGTGAGGGGTGTTGCAGCCACACGGTGTGCAAGGGGCACAACATCACGATGCGCAAGGGGCATGATTGTCGCACAAAAGAAGTGCCTGGCAGGAGAGTGTTGTCGCATGGTGGTCTCAGCCGCGAGGTGGCGCATGGTGGGGCACGAGGTGGTGCGAGACACCCTCGAGCAGACGATGGCGCATAGAGGACGAGAGGGCGATGCAGCGGAGGGGCTTACATGGGTAGTGGCGCAGAGGGCTTGCGTTGGGGAGGGTTTCTTGGGTACTGACTCCGATTTAGGACCAGGCTCTGATATCATGTGGAGATTGGAGAAAAGTTGAGAATGCAAGTGAACGAATTTTATTCATGAGTATAGGATTTTTTATATAGAGAGAAACCCTAGAACCCCAAAAAGGTGGCAATTATATAAAAGACCCCAATGGTTACAAATAGAAATAGAGAACAAGAAAATAAATAAAAGAGGAAATAAACCAATAAAAAATGTGGCTATATTAGCCCATAATTTCAACAGTTCTTAAAATTCTGCCTCGAGGCTTTTTCCACAAAGATATCACCTTTAGGCTATAATCTCAGTCAGTCACGTAGTCTCAAGGCTTCCAAATGGATAATTTCAAGAAAGGCTTCATTCTCTTGAGGCATGATATTAACCTATCTAAAGGGATGAGACCTCAAAGTTTTTAAAATAAGAAGGCTATGGTCACATGCACTTATGTATCAGATGTAGGAAGCATGATGTATTGCATGATGTGTACAAGACCAGAAATCTGCCATGCAGCGAAATGGTAAGCAATTACCAATCATGTTATGGAGAAAAACACTGGATTGCAATGAAAAGCATCTTCAAGTATTTAAGAACTCAAGACCACATCTTGGTTTATGGAGATAATGATCTCCAAGTCTTATATTACATTGATTCAGACTTCCAATCCAATGCGGTTGATAGGAAGTCAACCTTAGGATTCATATTCCTATTGAAAGGTGGTATTGGGAGCTGGATAAGCAAAAAACAGGATAATACAGCAAATTTAACAACTGAAGTTGCATACATAGCAGCATTTGATGTTGCTAAAGAGGTTGTGTGGTTGTGAAGGTTCATCTTGGAACTTGGTGTAGTTTCCTTCGAAGATTCTTCCATTTCGTTGTTCTGCGATAACATGGGTGCCATAACGCAAGTGGAGGAAACCAGATGTCACCAAAAGAACAAGTACATGGAGAAGAAATATCATATTATTTGATACATACAAAAATACGGTGATATCACATCACCAAGATTGCCTCTGCCAAGAACGTTGTTGGTCAGCTTACCAAGCCTTTGGTTTTAGACCATCATGTAATAAGTATGGGTTTAATACATGAATGGTGCTAAGGGATAGTGGGAGATTGTTTGACTTGTAAACCCTTGATGACTCACTGATATAATAAAAGTCATTTTAATTCATTATATGAATTAAATATAATAAAAGTCATTTTAATTCATTATATGAATTAAGGGATAGTGGGAGATTGTTTGACTTGTAAACCCTTGGTGTCCCCGACGCAATCTGCTTTTGTTCATAGTCGTCAGATCTCTGATTGCACCACTCTTGCATCTGAGATTGGTGCGGATTGGCGGAGGCGGGGCACGAGCGGTGTCCTCTGGAAGGTTGACTTTGCGATATGATAGCATTGACTGGAGATTCCTGTGGTCGGTTTTACGTCGTTTGGGCTTCCCGGATATTTGGATTTCGTGGATGAGGCGTTGTGTCACCACGAGCTCTCTTTCGATCTTGATCAATGGTAAACCGGAGGGGGGCTGGATTCAACCTCGTAGGGGGATACGGCAGGGTTACCCTCTCGCGCCAATGTTGTTCATTCTTGCGGCTGATGTGTTGGTTGATATGGTGGCGGGGGTGGTCAGCCATGGTTACACTGCGGGATAGTGTAGGGAGGGGTTTCAGGTCCCCCTCATCAAGTATGCGGATGACACCCTCTTCCTCATTGAGGAGGGCACCGAGGCGGCCACTGGTATGGCTACGGCGTTGGAAATCTACTCGGTAAAAATGACAACGAGTCTTCTTTCGTCCCGTTTGGTTCTGCGGAGCAGCTGGCTGATGGGCTGGCTTTGGCCTTGGCGTCTGTTCAGGTCTCTCTGCCTCTTGAGTACCTGGGCATGCCGCTGGCGCTGGGGAGGACACGGCTGCGTGACTGGCTGAGGGTGGTAGAGAAGGGGGAGATGCGGTTGGCGGGGTGGAGAGCTGCTATCTTATCGAGGGGGGGCAGATTGGTTCTTCTCAAGGTCGTGCTCTCTTCCATTCCAACATATTTTATGGCTAATCGCAAAATTCCAAAGGGTATTCGTGAGAGGTTGGAGAAGAGGATGCGATCTTTCTTATGAGGAAACAACCAAGATGGTCGGGGGGGTCCATCTTGTTGGTTGGGAGGATGTCGCGTGTCGCAAAGATCAGGGGGGGCTGGGGGTCAAATCTCTGGAGCAGATGAACGAGGCGTTTCTCCTTAAATGGGCAAGTAGGACTGGGGTCCGGGAGAGGATTTCGTTTGCATGGTGACTCGCAGCATCTATGGTGTGAAGGGCGCGCCCCATCGTCAGCACTTTAATCGTGCTTCCTTGACGCCTTTTTGGAGGGGGGTGCTGAATTCTTTCGTGTCAAATCTTGAGCTCTTCAGACCGGTCTGTGGGAGAGGGGACAACTTCTTATTTTGGGAAGACAACTGGACTGGGGCGGGGGCCATCTGCTCTCGCTTCCCACGGCTATATACCTTGGCGGACAACAAGCTTTGCTCGGTCATGGAGTGTTGGGTGGACGGCTCCTGGTGGCCTTCTTTCTCCGCAAACTTCTCGGACCAAAGACTTGAAGAGTTCTTGGTTTTGCTCGACGCTTTGCGGGAGGTCGGGGCTCCATCTGCAGGAAGAGATCATTGGTGCTGGAAGGGTGGATCCTTCTCGGTCAGGGGGGCTTATGGGGCTATTTCCAGACCGCCGTCGGCAAATTCGGAGCTGCTGATTAGGGACTGCAAATCCATCTGGGATCTAAAGCCTCCTGAGAGAATTGGCTTCTTCTTATGGCTTCTTCGGAGGAAGAGACTGATGACGCGTGACCGCTGCGTCAGGCTCCTGGGCGTGATCGCTAACAGGTGCCTTCTTTGTGAATGCGACATTGAGACGGTGGACCATCTCTTCTTTTGTTGTCCCGTGGTGGCTCAGGTCTGGCTTGAGGCGGATGTGGCGTGGTGCTGCACTGATGATTCCCTGGCTTTTTGGAACTCCATTCACGGTAATAGGGACAGACCTAGGCGTAATCGGTTGCTTCCTTTCGCTGTTCTTTGGGCGACTTGGAGGGGGAGAAATGACCTGTTGTTCTCGTGGGGTTGTTGGCAAAAAGGTTGGTGGACGATTGGGTGGTATAATTTTCCTTATCAGTGTTGCTTTCGTTTTTGGGGGTTTTGTAGCGTCATCCTCTTGTAACTCTACCTCCGGTTTTCAATAAAATTTTGAAGGGGCGGACACCACCGAGTGTTTCCCCCTCCCTTGCAGACTTTCAAAAATGAATTAAATACATATGTTGGCACTTTATAAGGTCCCTTAATACAATTAGGATAATGTACCATAGTCGTCTTGATATCATACAGCTATTAATTTAGTACAGTTAGATCATGGAGGTCGATGAAGAGTTGTAGATCTAAAGAGTTAGATCAAGCACACAACCGGTATCGTAAAGTGATATTCAAGAATGAACTCCATTCTAAGAAAGGGATGGCAATCTTTAAGACTAATTTCTAGCTTAACTCTTGATGGAGGTCCTGTACATAGGAATCGAGATTCGGACGGATTAGCCATATCAAGGTGTTGAGTAAAAGTCAAAGTGTTGACCAAAAGCCAACATGTTCACCAAAAGTCAAAATGTTGACCTAAGATCAAATGTTGATCAAAGAAGTCAAATGTTGATCAAAGTCAGAATGCTACTTAAAAGTCAAAATGTTGACTTTAAGTCAAAGTGTAAATTTGACGAGATCGAGATACTAAAGGCATGTATTGAATACTATCACGATCAGGCTTACATCCTTTGACCAGAGATAAATATACATTTATACCCAAGTATGCACATTTGGCAGACCATTAAGTTGATAACCTGACAAGATCTATATTCTGGTGAGCATATAAGAAACTATAAGATGTATGATCTCTTGAGGGAATCAAGTAGGTTCATACTTTCCAAACCGGAGGCGGATCTCACTCGTGAGATATTATGATTACAACAAATTCCATACATGATCGTCTTGTTTATCAAAAAAGATAAGAACCTAGGAATATTAATACATGCTTTTGGAACGCATATGATTGATATTGTCGTCCAATGATCGAGTGGACATATACTGATAAATCATCGAAGAAGACAGTCAAACAAGGATTTGAACTTTATGTTTTATCGAAGTCTTCCAGTATATAGGATGCTTGAATATTGGGTATAATTTGGTTGATCCGATCATAATTTCATACCATGACACTTCCACATTGAAGGAATGGCAAAGCTGGATGGAATTTAGTTATTTTGCTTGTGGTTTTATGAATGAGAACTAATTGGTTTAAATTTCAATTCATAGAACTCGTTTCTAGATCCAAGGAATTGGATTAGTGAAATAGTTCGGAATCAATTGAACAAATGGTTCGAAAAATATCCGACTATAATTGTCCGCAGTGTTTGAAACCCTGAAATTAGATGTATATCTAATTTTCAAGTTCATTATACATAGATAATATAATCTTTATAACATTGTCTCTAAGCATCAGTGAATGATGCTCACAAGACCTAATTGGATTAGGAATGGTACATTGAGATATCAACCATCAAGATAATAAGTGTTATTATCATGGATACAATTAATATAGGAATAGGGGAATATGATTCTAGTATTGGCAATTAATTAATATGAATATGGATTAATGTAATTAGTATTTATATGATTGTGATTCATATATATATATATGTGTGTGTGTGTGTGTATTTATAAAGACATAATTAACTATATTTGATTTTGGACTAATAAATTGGATTCATTTATTAGGAGGATTTTTATAAATATCCTAATATTGATATTTGTAATTTAATTTCAATTGATATTAATCAAGAGTTAACTAAATTAAATATGAAGTCCTTAATGGAATTGAAATAAAAGAGTCAACATAGTGGGTCCACCATTGACATCCACAATGTTATTGGAGGCTAATTAGTTAGCCTTTCCAACATGGTTGGGGCTCTCTTATTTAGTTTTTTTATGTTAGTACTTATGTTGGCTAATTAGTTGGCCAATCGCTCCAACGGTAAAAAATAATATATTGTTCAAAATCAAAACCAAATTTGGAACCGAAATTAGAAGCCATTAGTTTCACCTCTTGAATATGAAGAGAATGGCGATATATGCAATAATAACAAAGAAAAACAGCCAACAAAGAAAACTAGCAAAATGTTATCTCATGTAAGAAATCATATATTGAAATGATGGGATAGAACTTGTATCTAACTAAAATACTTTCAATATAGAAAAATATTTACTTTTAGGAATAAAATAAGGCACACACATACACTCACAAACACAAAACTGTTGTAACATGTACATCTAATAGATGCATTGTACAGCTTGTTATCATAAAATATATATTATACAAGACACAAACAAATCAACTAACACAAAGAAAATGCACAACATTCACAAGCACAATCTATATCCAACCTGATAGTAGGCAAATACTTGCTGTTAGAGAATATTCTTTGTGGCTATTTATTAAGAGAATATTCTATGGAGAATATCCTATAGAATATTCTCCCTTGAGCACCTATATAAGGATCGCCACACCCCGTACTCATTGAGAAATTCAAATAGAAGATCCGCCCCGTCGAGGGCTTCTCCCGTGGTTTCATCCCGCTCCTTAGGGA